>JAXQQM020060223.1:0-45149 GCA_034641835.2 Pinus albicaulis | reverse complement strand
ACACAAGAAAATTGAATCGGCAATTAAAATTTAGAAGTTTCTTAATACAAAAAATCATGAAAATCAGGGTGAAGTTCAAGCTTGATAGACTGGATTTCCCAGTATCAAAGATGTTTTTGAAATAGTTTGATATCTAAACTCCAAGAAGAACAAAGAACATGATTATTTACCAACAAAACTATTCAAACTCCTCCTAGTACAATTTAGGACTGGGTGTGTAGGCCATATGACAAAGCATTAAGTACGAAGAGAATGGAATACATCACAGCCAGCTAACCTACGAGATATTTCTAAATATTCAATAAATTCCTCTTTGGACATTTTTTATAGCCTAACATAAGAGCGATTATTTTAATTATTAACGAGGAAAAAGAAAATAAGAAGAACAAAGCATTCTTAGACTCTCCCTCAAGAAGATATGTCAATGGACATTGTTTGGAAAGACACAAAGCTAGATCCTTCGCAGGATCTAACTCACTTATCACAGTTTGTAGGAGCTTATGCTTCTGCAACTGTTGACAAAGAATCATAGATTCCTCAAATGATGAAACCGAAAGATGAAAATATCATTCAACTTGGATCATAGTTACAAGCAGAAAAGCAAAGTGTTAGTAAAAAAATACAGGTATAGATCGCACAACATCAAGAGAGCGTGCACCAACTGAAAATTCAGCATCAAAGTGAAATTAATTCTAAAGATAATCTAATTCATCAATTACAACTCTCCATTGAGCAAATGAAATATATCCCATATATTTATGAGTTCATGAAATAAGCTTTAGAATTAAACACCTTATTGGCACAAAAACATGTTATATTTTGTCAGAAATTAACAAGCATCCTTGAATAATGTGTGTAGAGCGATTCACTTGTGAATCACATTTCTCATATGAGGATTAGTTTCGATGACATAGATGAGAAGGTATCCCAATTTGTTACTTGGCAGGATTCTGCTGATGGACAAAAGGCCAACCTGCCTAGAATTGAAGACTCAAAGAAAGAGATATCGTTCATAGATTTGGATATACAATTGAAGAATGTATAAAGGGAAATTTGTAGAGCCAAATACATTGCCACAAATATTGTGGCAACTGTCAGTCAGAACCTTATTGCAGCAAATCTTATTGACAAATGTCCTCCTGGTGGATTACCTTTGGTAAAATATTTGATTAGAGAATTACAGGAAGTGTCAAATATAAAAGAGGAGCATATTATGAAGATTGAAAGGCTAGGCTGGGAAAAATACTGGAGATATATAGTGAAGCCTCAAAGCCAATGGCTCATGCTTTGCTGTCTTACGGATACGTCCTCATACATGCTACCTCCATTATCTGATGTTGTTTTTACTGGACACCTACCTATTAGGCCAGGCCAACCTCCCCAGGTTAATCATATGATTAATATTCTTGAACTCAAGGAGAAAATGGAAGAAGGGATAGCAGGACAATCCTCCAACAAATCACTCCTTTAATTTCTATTTCTGTTTTAATTTTACTTACTTTAAGGAGAGTTGTTTGAAACCTCAGTTTTTATTGTAATGACTATTTTAAGACTTATTAGTTTTGTATTTGAACCCCTTCATGTATTTTAAGAAGGGGTCCTGAAATTTTGAAAAGAAGACTTTACTAATATTGCACTTCTGTACTCTTAAATTTTTCTGAATAGAAAAGGCTGGACCAAGAGTTATTTCTCAGATGAGAAGAGTAAATATATATATGGTACTTTTATCTTATATATTTAATTTGAGTTTCAAATGGGAAATAGTTCATTGATCTTATGATGTTTTTTCTTATATATTTGTTTGAATACAATTTGACATCAATTCACTTCTGAACGTGTTATGCTGTTATCATTTATGTATATATGCAATACATGCATTTTGATATAAGCTTCATTAAATTGATTTAATTAACTTTTTAATTAAATCAATTATCTTAAACGTTTTTCATATCTCTAAATGAATGTATGATCTTTATTTGCATCCGCTGAAATATTATTTTATTATACGAGAAAGTATATATATATATATATATATATATATATATATATATATATATATATATATATATATATATATATATATATATATATATATATATATATATATATATATATAGAGAGAGAGAGAGAGAGAGAGAGAGATTTATTGTTTATTGCAAGCTTGCCTATTTTTCCATCTATTAAGTTCCACTTAGTTATAAAATCATCCATTCACCCCAAATATATCAAATTGGGAAATTGGTCCCACAAATCCAGTTGGAGCCACCATTCCAAATGGAAAATGGAAGATTTTTAAGTCCCCGACCAGGTGGTTTTGTTGCATCGATTTTCGGGGCCTCAAAATTTTTGGCGCTAGAAGGAGGGCCATCTGACTATGAATGGAACCAAAGCTTAATTTAAAAATTAAATACCATCAAAAGTTTCATTCTCCCTCTGAATCCGCAACTTCTAGTCCTGTTTCAAAATATCCTACTCATGAATTAGAAGTTGTTCATTCTCCCCCACAATCTCCTAGTTCTGTTCATAGAGAAATCTCTTTAGGATATACTCCAAAGTCATCTGAAGTACAGACACTGATAAAGAAATTGGAAGAAATTTCAATTTCAGTAGAAAAACTTTTACTTTGAGAAGCCTTAGAAGGAAGTGTAACTTTGATTTTTGAAGACACTGGTGTATTAACTCAATCTAAGAGTGAAAAACTTGGAGTAATACCTTTTGAATTTCCTCTTCATTCTAATCGAATGAAAACTCCTATTTTTGAAACACAATCATCAATTAGTGAGATTCAATCTGTTTCTACTTCTCAAACAACATCAGTTATTCTTCCCCCTCTTACATCTTCTCAAACAAATTCTTCATTTATTAATATCCCTTCTTCTTCTTCTCATTCTAAAACTGTTATTTCAAGTAGTATTAGTTCAAATCGTGGAGTTTTTCAAATCCTCCTTTAGGGCCACCCAATCCTCCCCTTCATACAATGGAAAATAGACCTTGGCAAAATCTTGGAGTTTTTTAACTACGAGGGCCTCTTTCATCCTTTACCTAAGCATCCTGAAAGATGGTTTCCTAATGTAATTTGGATGATGGATTACCTACAGAAGAGCATCTCCATAATTTCATGCTTGTTATAAATCTTAATGAATTTTCACAGGAAGATTGTGTAGTTAGATTATTTCCTTATAATTTTCAAGGATCAACTGGATCATGGTATTTCTCTCTACCATCAGGCACAATTACTAGTTGGGACATTTTTTAAGAACAATTACTTACTAAATTTGGAGATGACCGTACTACTACAACCCTTATCAATGATATTTCATATCTGAAAAAAAAAAAAATACAAGCGAAAATATCGAAGACTTCAATTCCATATTTAATAAATTTCTCAAGAAAATCCCAACCACATCTAATCCTGGAGTGGATGTGAAAATAGAATGGTATATATCCTCTCTTCCTTCTAATATTTCTATTTTTGTAGATCGAGCCAATAAGGCTACATTGGTAGAGAATATGAAAGAAGCTCTTTCTGTTGAAAAATAATACTTGCTTTAGAGAAGAAAACTTCTCAAGAAGATAGGAAAGCTAAGAAAGTTTCCGTTAAATATGAGCCCAAAAAGAAATCATCTAAAGATCCCTAAGATCTTGAAGGATTACAAAAGGTCCTTAAAACCATGTCAAACGATATGGTTGAGATAAGGAAACAAGTAGCTGAATATTCTTCAAAAAAAAAATTTAGATCTTTTAAGAAATTACAGACTTCTCAACCCCGAAATGTAATCTCAAATGTTGAATCAAATCAAGATGAGGATCATGATGAAACAATATCATTTGCAGAAGAATATCAAGAATAAGATCTATTCGAAGTTCATGGACTATGGGACGTTATCCTTCCAACATCTGATGATGAAAATGAACATGAGGCACTTTGGGTACATACTAGAAGTAAAAATACTATTGATCTACCTCAGCCACCTCAAAAGCAAAAAAATTCATCCTCTGTTGTTAAGGATACATTAGTTAATAAAAATACTTCTTCATCTCAATCAAATACAAATTCTTCTACTCTTCCATATACCTCTAAAACATTAGTAGTTTCTAATACTATTGAATAAAATATAGTGGAAGATATGAAGAAAATTAAAGAAAATATCTCTCTCCATGAGTTGAGAAAATTGAAACAACAATAGAAAATATTGCTTAAATAATTGAATGTAGTTCCTACTACACCCTTGCCTTCTCTTGTAACTTCAAAAGAAGCTAAAGGAACATGTAAGCCTCCTAATGATTCACCTGAGAAAATTGATGCCAGTAATTCTATTTTTATCGATGACTGATCTATTTCACACACTCCTCCTTTTATGTTAACTTTTTAAATATTAAAAAAAATGTGCATAATTGTTTAATTGACTTTGGAGCCGCATCAAACATTATGCCATATTATGTTTGTCTAAAATTAAATATATCTCCTCAGAAGTCAGCAATACATATTGTGAAATTAGACAGGACAAAAGTTAAGGTATGAGGATAAATGAATTCAATCCTTATAATATTAGCATCCAATCCAAAATTTCATCAAGTAATTGATATCTTAGTTACTGATATTACTGATTTTTATGGTCTAATCCTAAGTAGAGATTGGTCAGAAAATATTCATAGCTATTTTGCCACTGACTGGTCTCATATGTGGCTGCCCCATAATGGTAAGCCAAATCAAATCAGAGTAGACCATGAAAACATTTAAAATACTCAGTAACTGAATTTGAAGAAGAGAATGAACCCATGGCCTTTACTAGTAACATTCTTGGCAATTACTCTATTGAATCCTTCTTAGGGAATTTCAATGCTCAAAAGTCTCCATTTCTTACCAATTCAGTTAATTCTCAGATTGAAATTTTTTCTCAGTCTGATTCTTCTAAGTGTGTAAATACTATAGATAATAATTGTATTAATAATTTATTTTGGACATTATATTTTGATGGGTCAAAATCTAGTGAAGGAGCAGGAGTTGGTTGTATATTAATCAATCCATATGGCGAAAAAACTATGCTGACATGAAAAAATGAATTTGAATGCACAAATAACACTGTAGAATACGAAGCACTGGTCCAAGGCTTACATAATGAAATTGATCTTGGTGTTAAGTATCTCAAGGTATATGGTGATTTTGAAATAATTGTTAAGCGGGTAAGAAATACCATACACTGTATTTATGACCACATTAAACATTACGAGTCATTAGTACAGTCTCTTACCTCTCATTTTTTAGCCTTCAATATCTCGTTTGTTCCAAGAATTCAGAATGCAAGTGAAAACCTTCTAGATAATGTAGCATCCAGGCTTGTTCCTTCAGAAGATTATAGCCCAGATAGATTTTCCATAGAATTGATTTTTCACCCATCTATTCCTGATAACATTACTAATTGGAGAGTATTCAAGGATGATGATGACGTCATAACTTTTCTTACATAAGAAGGATCATATGATGATCAATTAATTTATGAAGATGAACATGAAAGGAAATCGCAACAAAAATCTCAAGAAAATTCCATACCTAAGTCTGTCGTCAAAATCGAAGATCTTTATGATCTTAAAGATAGATTAAAAAAGGTTACTAATTCTAAACTCCAAAGTTCAACTTTGAGGTTTGAACTGGTAAATCTTGGAACAAATCTAAATCCTCAAAACATCAACGTAGGACTTGGTATTTCCTCTAATGAAAGATTAGCCTTTATACATTTATTTAAAAAATACAAGAATGTCTTCGCATGGAAATATGAAGATCTAAAAAATTATGATACTTCAATCATTCAACATACTATCCCAATGATATCCACTGAAAAAACTATACAACAAAAGTTGAGGAAAATTCACCCTGATCTTGAAAGTCAAATCAAAGGTGAACTCAACAAACTCCTTAAAGGCAAGATTATCTTTCCTGTTAGGCATTCTAAGTGGGTATCAATTTAGTTCATGTTAGGAAGAAGAACGGTGATATTTGTATTTGTATTGATTTTAGAAACTTAAACAAAGCTTGCTTGAAAGATAATTTCCATTTACCACCAATTGAACAAATTTTTCAATCAGTTGTTGGTTTTGAATTGATGTCTTTTCTTAATGGATTTTTAGGCTATAATCAAGTTTTGGTTCATCTTGAAGATATATTAAAAACTAAATTTAGAACAAAATGGGGCATTTATGACTATCAAAAAATTCCCTTCGGATTAATCAATGTAGGAGCAACCTTTAAAAGAGTAATGGATATTGATTTTAGGGGATTGATTAGTAAAACTATGGTTGCTTATCTAGATGATATAACTATTTACTCCAAGAAAAGGAAGGACCACTATAATTATCTTAAGCAAATCCTTGAACGTTGTTTGAAATATGGAATTTCTTTAAATCCTAAAAAGTATTATTTCGCTTTAAGTGAAGGAAAAATCTTATGATTTATCGTTTCAAATAGGGCATTTGTATTGATCTTGAAAGAATTGAGGCAATTTCTAAATTTTCACATCCTCATAACAAGAAGTCCATGCAGTCCTTTTTAGGACAAATAAATGTTTTCAAAAGATTTGTTCCAAATTTTTCTCAAATTGTTTTACCTTTGCAAGTGATAATTAAAAAGAATTCACTTTTTAAATGGGGACATGATGTAAGAGAAGCTTTTGATTTGATCAAATAAGCTATCATTAACGCACGTTCTCCGACTACTCCAGATTTTTCTAAACATTTTATTTTATATACTTTTGCATCATAAACATATTACGCTTCTGTATTAACACATATTAATGATTAGATGATCGAAGCACCCATTTCATTCTTTAGTTAAAACCTTCAAGGTGTTGAACTAAATTATTCTGATGTAGAAAAAAAAGCATTTGTTGTCTTTAAATATTTGAAGAATTTTAGACCTTTTCTCCTTAAAACACACACTAAGGTAATAGTTCCATTCTTGTTTGTAAGGAAACTACTTATTCAGAAGTAACTAGGAGAAAAGAGAGAAAATTGGGTGACTACTTTGAAAGAATATAACATTGAGATAAGACCATCCAAAATCATTAGAGGAAAAGGTCTTTTCAAACTGCTATCTGGAGCATCCAATATATCAAATGATGAATAGTCAGGTAATATTGTACATATTGCTGAGGTAAGCTTGAATGATTCAGAATCATAGTACACTGATTTAATATTTTACTTGAAAAATGGATATTCTCCAATAGAATTCAATCATAAAATAAAAATATCTTTAATATTGAAAGCTAATCAATACCAAATTATAAACAATGTCTTTTTTAGAAAAAACTATGACTCTGTACTACTAAGATGCCTTAAGACATTTGAATCACAAAGGGTTTTGCAGGAACTCCATGATGGACCAACAGGTGGAAAATTCGGTGGAGAAACCACTACACACAAGATCCTTCATGCAGGTTATTACTGGCCCACTGTTTACAAATATTCTCATGCATATGTGATAAAATGCAAAACATGCCAAACTGTTGCTGGAATACAAAGAAAACTAGCCTTGCCATTGCAACTAGTTAACATTGAACAACCTTTCGATCAATGGGGATTAGATATCATAAGTGAGATTATTCCTAACTCATCCAAGCATCATAAATTTATTCTCACTGCAACATATTATTTTACGAAGTGGGTGGAGGCAATTCTACTAAGGGTAGCTAACTCTAAAGCCATTATTGAATTTATTGATCAATTCATTATTACCAGATTTGGCCTACCCAATGCACTTATGTTTGATAATGCATCTTATTTTTTGGGAAATAGCATGAAAAAATTCACTCTTAAAAGAGGTTTTAAGCTTAAATACTCTATTAACTACTATCCCCAATGGAATGGTCTGACAGAATCAACAAACAAAAATCTCTTAAGAATCATCAAAAGAACTATTGATTAGAATAAGAAAATTTGGAATAATTATTTAACATTTGCACTATGGGAAGATAGGATTACTCAAAAAGCCTCCATAATAACTTCTCCATTTTAATATTGTTTATGGGAAAGAAGCTTTAAATCCTTCAAATCTAGCTCTTCCTTCATTAGCCCTAGTTCAATTCATTGACGAAGTACCTTCTTCCTCCCTACAATTAAGATTGTCTCAGATCCTTAAAATGGAAGAGGAAATAGAAAAGGCCAGGATAACTCATGCTCATCATCAACAAATAGTAAAAAAATTCCTTTGATGCGAATTTTGTTTCCCCTAAAAACTTCCAAGTTAGAGATCTCGTATATACTCAAATGGGACAAGGCACATGAGGCAAAAGGTAAGCATACCAAATTCCAAAGAATGTGGCTTGGATCATTCTAAATCATTGAACAAATTGGCCCATCAACCTTTATATTACAAGACCTTCAAGGGAGAAAAGATTTATTCCCTGTTAATGGGGTAATTATGAAAAAAAAAAATTTCTTGGAAGAAAATTATCTTCTAAATGTGCTATACATGCATTTTTTTAGGAAAATAATGTTCGATTACATACTTTTGGTTGTTCACAACACCTCTGAATTATTTTATGTTTTTATTTTTGAAGAGTAGAAATTTTTGAGGAAATAACTACCAAACTATAAAATTGAATGAATACTATACAACTCTGAAATATTTTTCCATCAAAATTGTAAATTTTGTAGACTTGAAATTTGTAAAGTCTTTTTGCTTTAGCATCAATTAGAAAAATGTTCATATTTACAAAGAGAAGAATTTATGTAACTAAGCATCTTCAACTCTAAATTGTCATCCAAAACTCTTAAGGAGTCAATGATTCTCCCTATCCATTGAAATTAACTTTTTAGAGTGTAATTCAAAAATATAAAAAAAAAATTAAAAGAATAAGAGGTCTCATTGCAAGCTTGCTTACCATGAAAATAAGTCAATGATTAACTCACATTACCACAACTACATACCAAAACGGGGTAATGGTTCATGATTATTAAAATCATAAGATAAAGGGTCTCATCATGAGCCAACTTGTTCAGTTTAATTATAACCATTGAATGGCATTTTCACTTTCTGGTCATCAAGCCAGGACAATGAATTTTTAAGAAAAAGAAGAAAAATAAGTTTTATAATTTAAAGGATTTATCTCGAAGAATTGTAAATAAATGGATGGGATACTTAATCATTGATGGTTAAAAGGTAACCTTGCTTGAGCTATTAATATTTACTAGCAGCAGTGGCTCTACCTATGACAAAAGGAGGAAATTAAAAAGCTAAGTTACAAAAGAACACTTACTTTACCTTTTAAACCATATAATGATTGATATAGAGCAATGAAGATATTTATTTGTGAAAGGCTTATGGAAGATCAACGATAGAGATGAGTTTTCTATATTCAAAGTAATTTTATTCATTTAAATATTTTGAAAAATAGTTCATGTTTCCTTAAATTATTTTTACTTATTTGAAGATACTAAGAAATTCTTTTTCAGAGATAACTGGTTCTTCCAGTGAATTGCCAATTGTTTTGTAAATCAACAACCCCCATTATTTTAAGCAATAGTTATCTTAAAAAATAATGGGGACCCTTTTTAATTTTTAGAGTTAAAACAAGTAAAACCCTTAGAGTATTTCTTTTGATAGAAATAGGGATAAAAAAAGGGATGAAACCTTAAAATTTGGCTTTTTAAGTACTTAAGTGGAGATAAAATGCCTCTTCGAAATCATAGAAAACAATATATAATTCCAAAAAATCACTTGAAGAATTTTGCGATCTAATGTATATAATAAAAAATTCTTTCAAAATGGAAAAGTCCATATTTTCAAGTAAATTATATAGGGAATTCCCGTGGGACCTACTTTTGCCACGTAAGCTATCACATTTCGTAAAGCACATTTTTCCTTGATAGTCTTATTGTTACCGCTCATATTCCCTGATGAGATAAAGCATATCACATCACGCTCTCACAAGCTTAATCATTCTTATTATTACCGTTCATATTCGCTGATGCGATATAGCAAATTGCACATCGCACATCACACCCTTGTTAACTCACACATATTGCACTCCACCAACTTTCACCGATATTGTGATTGCGATATCGCAATCGGCAGAAAAGCCAAGCTCATTAGTATTTAATGAAGATATTGCACACAAGGCATGCTATAATGCGATAGATTTGGTTTTGATTCAGAAATTATTATATAGGCACAATAACCCATATAAATTATTAATGTAATAAATTAATGTTTCTCTCACCCATACCTCCATAATCATTTTCTTGTAACAAGCATTCAATTCATATCCCATCAACATGCAAAGTCTCATCCGTTTGAATGTTTCTATTACTATGGTATTTGTGCATATTGTAAAACTAAAAGGTTGCCTCTTTTCGCTTATTATTTCTTACTTATTTACAAGCAAGTCCGAGTAAGCAGAATTCTCCGGAAATTTCTAAGGCTATGAAGAAAGCAAAGAAACATATGGCTTCAGTTAACCCTACGCATACTACATCCGAGAGAAAAAATATGTTACCTTTGTTTACAGATACGACTTGTGGACCTGAAAGAGGATCCTCTTTATGGGAAGATATGTATAAGCTGACTGAAGACAAAAAACCTTGCAAAATCCAAAGAAAAGCAATTGCTGATTCCCCAAATTATTCTGAAGCTACAATTGGAGACATAGCTAATTATTTTCTACACCAAATTGCAACACAACCCAAAATATTACCATATACTGATATGGTAAGGTGGATTATCGATAATATCAATATCAGGGATAAGACATTCTTTACCAGCAGAGGAACAATGATTGGTTCTGTTTTCCTTTGAGATAACCTAAGGTCGATAAGTTATGCCAAAGCATCTAAAATAATTGTTGTTTTTTAATAATTGGATGACCAACGAACAATTTTCTGAATAGGTGATTTTAAATTTGAAAGATCCTTGATAAAATAAAAGGTTGTTCTTTAAATACATATGATTAATTTGATTTTAAGTGGGATGCATAAGAAGAATGTGAAGAAGTATAAATGATTTAATATTCAGATAATGTATTTCACCATTTATAAGAAAAAATTATGAAAAGTATGTTTTCATAATCAACAAAATATAGTCAAGTCATAATAAGAACCTTTGTGTAATTAAATTTCAAGAGGAAATTACAATAATACATAGCTTTGTAAATTAATCTCTTAATCCAACTACAACTTCACAATGAATCGAAAATGAAACTGAGATTCAATTAAATTTTCAATTGGATAACTGTTAATGAATTAAATTATATGAGGAATACATAATGAAAAAAAAAATACAAATAACTCACAGGAACACAAGCCATATGAAGTAAATCCAGAATCCTTTATTATATAAAAAATGCTCCATCTATTACAAATCTATTTGATAACTAGCTCAAGGGTGCAACCTCAAATACTTTCATGAATGAAGTATTTAAACAAACCAAAACAAAATACAATAAATTCCTGAGTGACAAGGCAATCTATAATTTCTCAAAATAAACTGAAAGGGAAGGAATTCGATTCAAAGGAATGAATCTATATATCTAGCATTGTTTTGATGGAAAACTGTTGCTGAATGGACCTCTTTTGATGGAAGCTGTTGCTGACTTGGCCCTCAAAAATATAAAGTGCTGGCATGCTATAAAATTTATCCTTTTACTCGATAGTTTCACAGAACTTATCCCATTGATCTTCATTTGGGATTTCATTTTCCTGAAGATTTCATCTACTTCAGTATATCTATCAAAAGTTGGTCTTGAATGAATAAGTGTTTTATTTGATGTTGAATGATCAAATCAAACTATAGATCTTCAAGAAAATCTTTCCTGTAATGTGACCTTCGATACCTACAAACTTTTATTTGTCTATTGCAATTGTATATAACTTTGTGCAATAATCTTCTAAATTAATCAACTTATCATCTAATCCTACTAAGACTAGAAGTCCTTTATGATTTAAAACATTAAATTTAGTATGAAACCTTTGAACAATAAGTTTCTTTTTTGCACAACCTTCTTTATCTCTGAAATGGTTGCAGTTCTGTCCAAGATATTGATTTCTTCTAACTCCTCTCTATTCTTTGAATTGAGAACCTTGATCATGTATGTGGCTTCGATTGGTTTCTTCTTGAGTTGATATTTATTCTCTTGAATTGTTGTTCTGCATTCGGTGATGAGTTCCTACTGTTCGAAGATGATCTGTATGGATGGCCATTCTTCAGTGATGGACTTGTTGATATCTTCCCAGATATTCTTCTTAGCTTCACCCAAAGTTGCTACCATTAGAGATTCACTATCTAATTATTTGACTTTAAGTGCTAATTGATGAGTCTTTTGTAGTTCTTCTACTAATAAAGTATCATTCTTGATCTTCTGAGACTCAAGAGTTTGAAACCTCTGCTATAAATTTTGATGTGCCTACTTCTGAATGACCAAATCTTTGCCAATATTACTGCATAAGTTGTAGTTAAAGTTGCTAAAATTTATGTAGTTGTAGAAGATGTTTGAGTTGCTAAAATAGGATCAGTATTCACTTGGAGTGTTGATTTCTCTTTCAGTAGTAGTTATTCAATTTTTTCTTCCATCTTTATAATTTGCAGATTTCGATCAATTATTAACTTCAACATTTTCTCCTTGTTACTTTCATTTTCTGCCATCTCCTTAGTATGTGGGTCTTGAATTGAGGGTAGCTTAAGTTGTTTTCGCAGAGCATAAATTTCTGAATTCTTATTTTTAATGATTTCCTCAGCTTCCTTACAGTCTTTTGGATCATATCCAACTTTTACTACAAGGTCTTCCAATGACTTCATCCTGGTATTTTTCTAATGAAGACAATTTCTCAATCTTCAATTGAGATTGAACATTTGATAGTGCCGCTTTCAACTTGGAAAGAGACATGGCTATTGTGGTCATGGTTGATAATATCATCTCTCCTGACTGCCTGTGCATATCCATTTAGTCAATTGGGTGAATCTTCTTTGTATCAAAAGAGAAGACAATATTCTTATACTCAGTATGAGTCTTTGGAAATGACATTGTTTCCCGCAGAAAGGCCATCTCCATTCTTCCTTTCTCACTATAAAAGGCAGTGAGGAGCATGTACTGTGATGTAGATATTTGTTTCCAGAATTGACTGTAAACATCAAACTTCAATGCTTCATTCTTGTGTTTGATATCTAGGAATCTGGAGAAAATATTTTTCTATTCAGAAGAGCTGGCATCTAAATGCTAGATTATTTCCAGTGGTTCTCTTGCAGGTGATGTTGATGGAGGATTCTGAGGAACAATGGTGGAAGTGCAGACTTCAGTCTCTCCTAAATATATGATCTTTGGTTGTTTCTCCTCTTAAAGCAAGGTGGAAGTGAGCTTTGGATTTTTGTGCTACAAGATAAACTCTTTCATGACGTCCTTGGCTTGTGGAGTCTCTTCTCTGATTATTTTTTGTTGCTTACATTCAGGCACTGGTGTCTGTAAATTTGAAGTGGAAATGACTTGTTCATCTGCCTCCTGTAGAGTACCTTCCACCCATTCATCCTAGTTCATGTATTTCTCTATTTCTTCTCTAGAGGTATGAGTGTAAGAAGTTGTCTTGAGTTCAACTATCAGAGCATAAATAATGCCATGGGGGTCATATGACCAAGTAAAATTTGGTTGAAAGCCCATATTTTTTAACAATGCATTTTCATCAGCACCAACTTCTCGAGTATTGCAGATGAAGGATCCAATGTTAGCTTTTAGTTTGAACTGGTCTTTTCACTTTCCTGAGAAAAAATGTAGTTCATCCATGTTTAACATTTTTCTTATGTATTCCAATGAGAAAATTCTCATAAGCATATATTTTGTAAGCTTGTAAGGTGAGAGTTCACAGCCATATACCCTGATCTCCGTATAATTTTTGTATAGGTACCAATCACCTGTCTTTTCTTGTTCACTGAGGTGCAGAATCCTTTTAATGTATTCTCTAATCCCGAGCTCTGATTGAATTGTAAGGAGTTGCCTTACTGGATATATAAAGTAGTCTAAGAACTCTGAAAAAGAAGTGGTTGTTGATGAAGCTCTGACCAACTCTGTCCAGTGAATCACTGACTAATTCACATCCTGTGCATCCTTTTTGTTGAATTTCATAGGAAACATCTCTGTGCTGAAAACAAATCATAGAAATGATCACAGAAGAATAATTAAATAATCCTTGTGTGGTGAAGTTCATGAATTGTTCATGTATAATTTCAGCCAAGAAATGGCTGTAATTATACATAAATAATGGTGATTTTTCAAGACTGAAGATAGATAAGAAACCCAGGATGGGTTCATCAATGATTTCATTGTTTGGGTATCCTAATAGGTAAGAAAGAAGGGAGATACAATGCATGGAAGTTATAGGAAAGATGGAGGATGCATATGGGGGATTTTTCTTTGGTAAATATGCATCCTTAGGTAGGAAAATGTCAAATATCTGAGCTCTTTGAGGGGAAGATAATTTATTATAAAGGTCCATGAGTATAGGAGGTGAGAAATGGGACAAGCAATCAGATGAAGGGATAAGAAGCATCTTTTTTATGTTTTCAGGGGATATGGTGATCAGAATGTTTCCATTTTGAGCCACCACTAACCTGGTTATAGGGTCATACTACTTTTGACACCAGGGAATTAAATAAGGAAAGGGATGAGTTTGTGGGAATGCAAACAAAGGAAACATAGATTCCTAGAACCTGATAGGGTCCTGGTTATCCATGTGCTTATATTTTAGCCATAGATGTAGCTCATAGAAGTCGAATTCATAGTGAAAATTTTTGATTTTGAAATAGGCATCGGCTGGGGGTATGAGGTCGAGATTAATTTGCGGTGTTGCAGCAGGGATGTATTTTGCAACGAGTTTGGTGACCTCAGGAATGAATTCAACAGCTGAATGAGCGACCTCAGAGATGAGCTATGTAGCAATGTCGACGAGCGACTTCTTCTTGGTTTTGATCTAGCAATGTCGACTTCTTCTTGGTTTTGGCCTTGGGTGCCATGGTTTACAGGTATTGACTAGAACAAAACTTTGAAGCTCGGGTTATAGAAACAATGACAGGGGTTTTGGGAATATGGAGGGTGTTTGCAGAAATGAAAAATTGCTGTGGAATAAAATGCGAGGATAAGAGAAATTTGAACAAGAAATTAAAGTAAAGAATGAGAGGTTGCAGGTGATTTTAGAAGCTGTGTTTCAGGTTTAACGATCGTGGCCAACAGTCTAGGATATGACTGTAGTGGTTTAACGGGTCTGATGAGGTTTAATTGCATAACTGGCAATTAATGGTCTAGGAGTAGGTTCATTGGCAAACGGGGTAATTAATGAGCATAATTGGATCATTGGGGGGTAACTGCCAAGTGACGTGGAGGAATGGTCAACGAAGATGAAAACTCGGAGGTGTATTTGGGGGGGCGGGGGGGTGTACCTACTGGTTTCTTGTTTTAGACAGAGGGGGTGCGAAGTGATGTGGTGCTACCACGTCGTGATTTTGGGCGGCCATGAATACCAGTCTTCAGACCCCCCCTCGCATTAATAAGAAACTATCAGGGGGGGGGGGGGGTCGCGAAGTAGACCTCCGCCGTAGATCTAAGGCAGGCTCCATATCTACTGTTGAAAAGTACTAGTGCTTTATGCAAATCTGATTTGACCTTTTTTCGCGTAGCGAATTTATAATAAAATCAAAGCACTTATATATATTTAACTTTTAATAATGAAAATAAAACCTCTTTTGAAGGTCTAATCATCAAAATTAAAATTAAATATCATTCTGATTGTCTGTCGCATTTAAACAGGAAGCCATGGTTTCATTTCAAAGACTAAAGCATTTAGACATTTTTATTTCATGCTTCCCTAAGATTTTTTTCTTTGCCTTATCTATTTAGAGTAAACTAGTCTAACATTTTATTTTAACATGGACGTAATAAAAATATAATTTTCCTAACATTTTCTTAAAATTTTTCTTTTTCATCCATGTTCTAAATTAGCATTTTATTTTTATTTTTCAAACTACCATGCTAACTTATGAAAATTAGATAATGTTACAACATTGGCTCCATCTGGGGACTGCTTCCCCATGTGGGGATGCAGAGAACAAGCATATCTAAAAGCCTTCTCCTCGAGCTATGGAGTCTTTGTTGAAACAAATACTCACTTGCAATTTTCAAAAATAAACTCTCCGAATATTTACGTATGTTGAATGAATGAAGAATCGATACTGAATATAATGTTTCAAGTACTTCCCATTGACTGGAAATGAGGAATACTCTCCTTCCAAATTATGTAGGATAAATGTATTATTCCCTTTGAATTCTGCAATACCGAATGAATCAAACCATAGATTGTCAAATTTTTCATGTTTTCTTTTGTATTATTTTCTTGTATCCCATCTAAGCACAAGGCCACCTTTCTTAAAATTTCTCTCTTGCTTTTCTGTCAAACAAATCTTTCATATTGTTCTGGTATTTTCTTAGCTGATACTAAATTTCATCCCTATCTTCATTCAACTCAATAATTTTATTAATCCTTCTTGAGAAATCATCTTTTTATTCATAATATTCCTATATAATTCTCATAACAGGTAAAGCTAAATGAGTAGGAAAAATTGCTTCCTTACCATAAACTAATTGGAAAGGAGACTTGCTTGTTGATCTCTTAGGAGAAACTATGTTTGCCCAAATGGCATGGATTAAGTGGTTGTCCCAACTATTTTTAAGATCTTAAAGAGTCTTCTTAATGACCTTAACTAAGCTCTTGTTAGACGATTCTACAAGTCCATTACCCTGAGGATAATATGGTGTAGAATGTTGTAGTAACATTGAATATTTTTTATAGAACTCAATCATTTTAACACTGCTGAAGGCTGCTACACTATCTGTTAAAATTTTTTGAGGACACCCAAACCTTGATAATATATTCTCTTCAAGGAATTTAATCACAACAGTATCAGTTGGATTTTTAATAGGCATGGCTTCTACCCATTTGGTAAAATAATCAGTAGCAGTTAGAATCCATTTGTGTTGATTACTTGATTGTGGCTGAATTTCCCCAATAAAGTCCAACTCCCATTGTAGAAAAGGAACATCAACTGGTACTGGAACCAGAGGAAGTGCTAGCAATTTTTGTTTCCCTGCAAATAATTGAAATTTTACACAACTCCTTACTCTTGCTCCAACTTCTTTGAAAAGTGAGGGCCAATAAAAACCTTCTTTCAAGATTTTGTAGGTTTTTGCTCTCCAAGCATAGTGTCCACCACAAAATCATGCATGGAATTGATCTATAATTCCCTCTATTTCATTTTCAGTTAAACAGAGAAGAAGAATATTTAGAGGGTCTTTCCAGTATAGATTAGCATTGATAATGGAGTATTTTATTGATTTGAGATTTAGAGATTTTCACTACTTCAAATTAAGATCAAATGGACATTGAAAATATCTTAGAAACTACACAATATCATAATACCAATAAGAGAGTAGATACTTTTTATCTATGTGAACAAGAATGGATTGATCTAAAGGAAGAGGTTCTTATGGATTCTCTCCTTCCATAAGAGAAGGAAGTTCTTGTAGATTCTCCTTTGATATTGAGGAAGGTTATTGTGGATTCTCCCTTAATATGGAGGAAGGTTCCTGTGGATTCTCCCTTATTGACATTTCAGCAACCAGATTTATCCCTAATACTTTGCAGTTGGATTCAGCTAATAATTTGGCCAGGCCTTGGCCTTTTACTAGCTTTGTGGTTTTAATTTCAAGATCAAATTCAATGATTTTAGCAATCCATATTCCTCTCTTTCCATCAGTATCAAGTTGGGTTAAAACAACTTTGACAACATGATTTGGAACATAGGTAGTAATGTGTGAATGCAGGACATAGGTTCTAAAGGCTTTGAGGGCTTGAATTAAGGCATAAGCTTGCTTCTCCATAATATCATACCTAAGTTCAACATCCCTCATAACATTGGAAAATAAGGATATAGGCTGGTCATCACCATTGGAGTTATTTTGTAAAATTACAACAACTAAGGTTGTCTCAGATGCATCCGAAAATATGCTAAAAGGTAAAGAATAATCAAGACTAACTAATGTAGGGGCTTGAGATATTTCCTTTTTGATTTGATCAAAAGCATACCTAGCTGGAACTATCCATTTGACTTCATTGTTTTTCTTTAGCATATCACGTATGTCCTTTACTATCTTTGTATAATTAGGAATGGACCTTCTAAGAAAATTAATTTTTCCAAGGAAGGTTTGAATCTCTTTCTGATTCCTTGGTAGAGATAGAGTCTAAATGGCTGATACTATCTTTGGGTCAAGTATAACTCCATTCTTAGAGATTATATTCCCTATTAATTTTCCTTCTTTTACAACAAATAAAGATTTATTTGGATTGACGGTTATGCCAAATTTCCTACACCTGTTAAAAACCTTACTCAAGTGTTTTAGATGATTTTCATCAGAATCAGAGAAAACATTTAAATCATCCAAATAAATAACAGTAAATTCAACAGTTTTACCTACAAATGATAGATCCATTACTCTCTGAAAAGTGGCTCCAGCATTATTTAACCCAAATGGCATCCTGGCGTACATAAATGTACCCTAAGGAGTGGTGAAATTAGTTTTCTCTTGATCAGCTTGAGTTACCACGATCCAGTTGTAACCTGAAAATCCATCTAGCATAGAAATCCTACTTGATCCTGAAACTTTCTGAAGTAAATAATCCATTTTAGGCAATGGACACTTATCTTTTAAGGATGATTTGTTCAGGTTTCAGAAATCTACACATAGCCTAATCTCACCATTCTTCTTCATGACTAGAACTAGGTTAGCTACCTAATTAGAATACCTTAAAGGTAAAATCATGTGAGCATCAAGCATCTTTTTAAGCTCTTTTTCAATGGTTGGAAGTAGTATGGGATTAATTCTTCTTAATTTTTGTTGAAAGGGTTTTGCCTCTAGTTTTAAAAGAATTTTATGCTCTATTAAAGCTATATCATAAGTTTTTAATTCGTTATAATACCAGGAAAACACATCTTTGTAATTTTTAAGAAGATTTAGGTATTTGATTTTCACATCAAAAGGAAAGGTTGATGATAACTTAACATTTCTTACATCATCTAAAGTCCCAATATTGCATTCTTCAATTTCTTCTTTAGGTGATTTAGACAAAGGGTTTCTAGAGACATCATTATCATCGAATAGTTTTTCCAATGGAATTAATCCCTTAGGAATAAAATTATTAGATAATTGAATGATATCATGATCAATAATTTTAGGATTAAATGAATTTTATAGATTTTGGAGATTTAATTCTTGAATATCTCTTTGGTCTTCTTCAATTTTCATATTTGAGAATTCATCGATAACTTGAAGGAAAGACTTTAATTGTTCATCATCTTCAAAATCTACCAATGTTTAAGGTTATCAAGGATTGATGGTCTGTATTTAACTTGTATTTGGTATTCTAATGATACTAGCTGAGTAATTTTGAAAGATCTTGTTGAAACAACAAGTGAATCAACATGCATATTTTCATCTCTGGGAATAGCAGTTATTTTAAATCCAAGGAAAGAGTTTTCAACTGTATCCCAAAACTCATTTCTATAGGACCTAAGCCTTGGGTGTTTAGTTTGACATTGGTTTCTAACCTGCTTGACTATAAGCTCAAAATCAGAGAACACTCAATTTTTCAATCTTTAAACTTTTTTCCAGCTCAAGACTGAGAAGAAAAGCCTCATACTCAACCACATCATTGGTAACCTCAAATTCAAGTTTACATGACTGAGTGATGTTTTCTTTATTTGGTGAAATTAAAACCATTCCTGCTCCTGCTCCTTCCTTTGAGCAAGACACGTTGAAATAAAGTTTCCAGATATATGATTCTATAATATTTGGTTTAGAAACTATATTTTCAATGGCAGGTTGAGTGTTTGATTATTTTTGGGAAGATAACTGAAAGCAACTGAAATCCTGATCTACTACATAGATAGGGTGATTTTTTTCTTGATCAACTCTCAAAAAGTGTGAATGAATCTGACTTCTCTATATAAACTTAAATTCTCACCTCCATAGATTGGAATATAGCAAAAGACATGTCCATCTGAAGTGATCCTCCAAGTTTAGCACAACATGATCTAGATAGAAGCATTTAAAATTTGGGTGGAATATTAGTAACAACAATGTCTAATACTATACCCTTGATAGGTATTTGGGCTAAGGTCACAACTAGATCTTTAATCAATCCTAGACATGGTACTTTCTTTGAATTAAAGGTGTAAAGATCATGATAGGAACGAGTAACTTGTAACTAAAGTTGGTCCATAATTACCTTTGGCATAAGGTTCTATGAAGCACCTGAATCAAGCATACAATTATACAATAAAAAGTCACGAGTCTTAAAGGTTACATAAAAGGGTGGAACAATCTCATCGATCCTATCAGAACTAGGTCCAAACACTATTGAGGGATGTTCATCTTGCAAACTGATAATATCTCCCTTAACATCTACACTAGACTATTGTATCCATTTAGAAACTTTATTTTTATAACCAAGATTTTTGGAAATTTCAGCTAAAGGTATAGGAATATTGACCCTTTCCAATTCCTTTTCAATATTAAAATTTGTCAAAATGATTTTATCATACGAAACAGTTTCAATGGATGACTCTGTAGTCTGAGGTGTTGGAGTTTGTGTTTGAATGGATATTATTGTAGGTTCGATGGTTGTGGTAGATTTTGGAGGTCTACTTGGGCATGAATTGGTCTTAGATCATACCTTTTATTTAACTCAACAATAATAAATTTAGAAAATGTTTGGTATTTTGAAAATTGAGTATCTTCATGTTCTTGTTCCAAAGACTGTGATGAAGATGAAGGGACTATGGCTATATGCTCTACTGAAGAATCAAAATTATTGATATATTATGTTATTACAGGGCTAGTATCTTGTGGCTATTGATCATAAATCAACAAAGGAGGTTGAATGTTTTGATCTGGTCACTAAAGAATCTAAAGTTGAGGAGCTCTCTGTGACTGATTTTGATTTTGATTTTTAGGTATGAAAACAATTTTCTGAGAAGTTTTAGGTTGTGTTTCAATATTAGATATTGTATTGGAAAGGTTTCTAAGTTAATATGCGATTTCATCAATTTTCTGATATTCAACTTTGGATTCGGAAGAGGATGATTCATCAAGATTAGCTTTTAATTTTCTTTGTTCCTTCTCTTTTTTAGATTTAATTTTACTAGAAGCTGACCTATTGGCTTCTACCTCAATAACATTAGTCTACATGTCTTGTAATATGTTAGAAACTCTTTCCCTTAGCATAACTGCAGAGTCATCATCAAATGCTTTGGAAAATATGACCTTTGCGGTAGCTACTAGAGGTTTACAATCAACAGGAATTTTGTGGTAGAGTTTGTTAAATCTTTCAATAAATTCAGCAACTGGTTCACCAGGTTTTCTCTTTAACTCTTCAAATTTAGTGAGAAAATAAACATCATCTTTTTTTACCCCCCATTGGTTTTTAAAGATAGTTATAAGTTCATTCCATGTTCAAATAGAATCAGCTCTAAACTGCCTGAACCAAATCCTAACATTTCCTTCTAAAGACTGTAAAAATAATCTCATGTAAACATCTTCATGCTTGATGTTCATATTATCAGCAAAATCTAAGAAGGCTGCCATATGATCCTTTGCTGAGGGACCTATTTCTCCATTAAATCTTGGTAAATGTTTTAGATATCCATCAGGAAAATTTTCCAAGATATTAGGAAGAACAAGAGAAACATACCTTGCTTGTATAATGGGTTGAAAAACCATATCAGATGATGATGGAGATGATGATGAAGATGTAGGTGAATGAGTATTAGAGGATGGAGGAGAATGTGAAGGAGGAGGAGGAAGTGAGGATTTCAAAGGGATTCTAACAATCAAATTTTGAGATGATGGTGTTAAATATTATTCCTTGTATTCAAACAAAGGATTAGAATAGATAGAAAATGTCTCTTCTTGTTTAGTAGAGGTTGATGGAATAGACTAATAAACTGGAGTGACGAAATCTATAGGCTTAAATTCATGTAATTGTAAGCCCATTTATGTCTCAGATGTAGGTGTTTCTAAAGGGAAGGATGGAACTTGATATGACTCAAGTGATTCTATCAACAAGGCTGACTGAAGATTTACTCCTCTTGAATAAAGTTCAGAAACTCTAGGAGGTACTTGAGTCAAATCAGGATGAGATGATACTATTGAAAAGGGATCTACAGATGAAATTTCTTCATAGTGTAAAGCTTAAGAGGAAGAAGAAGAAATTTTATGTTTTCTTCTTAAAGAGGTTTCCCTAATAAGTTTTTCTAGATTTGGTAAAGGGTTAACAATATTAGATTCAAAATGTGATCTAGTGTGCTTAAAGGGAGCCAGCTTGAACCAGTGGAATCGCCAGGTTAAAGATTTTGACCTATATGCTTATCCTTTATTCACCTTAAAGGAAAGGGGAAAAATCTTTTCCCTGAGGGAAATTTAGCTTTCAATTCTTCGTCTCCCCGGCAACAATGCCAATCTGATGTTGTCCTTTGAGATAACCTAAGGTTGATAAGTTATGTCAAAGCATATAAAATATTTGTTGTTTTTGAATAATTGGATGACCAGTGAAAATTTTTATCAACAGGTGATTTAATTTAGAAAGATACTTGATAAAATAAAAGGTTGTTCTTTAAATACATATGGCTAATTTGATTTTAAGTGGGATGGATAAGAAGAATGTGAAGAAATATAAATGATTTAATATTCAGATAGAGTATTTCACCATTTATAAGCATAAATTATGAAAAGTATGTTTTCATAATCAACAAAATATAATCAAGTCATAATAGGAACCTTTGTGTAATTAAATTTCAAGAGGAATTTACAATAACATATAGCTTTGTAAATTAATCTCTTAATCCAACTACAACTTCACAACGAATCGAAAATGAAACTGAGATTCAATTAAATTTTCAATTGGATAACTATTAATAAATTAAATTATATGAGGAATACATAATGAAAAACATAATAGAAATAGCTCATAGGAACACAAGCCATATGAAGTAAATCCAGAATCCTTTATTGCATCAAAAATGATCCAGCTATTACAAATCTATTTGATAACTAGTTCAAGGGTGCAACATCGAATACTTTCATGAATGAAGTATTTAAACAAAACAAAACATATTACAATAAATTTATGAGTGACAAGGCAAGCTATAACTTCTCAAAATAAACTAAAATGGAAGGAATTCGAACCAAAGCAATGAATCTGTATATATGGCACTATTTTTATGGAAAAATGTTGTTGAATGGACTTCTTTTGATGGAAGTTGTTGCTGGCTTGGCCCTAAAAAATATGAAGTGTTGGCATGCTGTAAAATTTATCCTTTTACTCGATAGTTTCTCAGAATCCTGAAGATTTCATCTACTTTAGTAAATCTGTCAAAAGTTGGTCTTTGAATGAATAAGTGTTTGATTTGATGTTGAATGATCAAATCAAACTGTAGAGCTTCAAGAAAAGCCTTCCCTGTAATGTGACCTTTGAAACCTGCAAACTTTGATTTGTCTATTGCAATTGTATATAAATTTGTGCAATAATATTCTAACTTAATCATGGCTTTCCTTTATGATTTAAAACATTAAATTTAGTATGAAACCTTTGAACAATAATATTTAAAGCTTCAAACTTAGTCTGGAATCGATTAATTACGTTTATTTTCTACAAAACCTTCTTTATCTCCAGAATGGTTTCAGTTTTGTCCAAGATATTGGTTGCTTCTAACTCCTCTATGTTCTTTGAATTGAGAACCTTGATCATGTCTGTGGCTTCACTTGGTTTCTTCTTGAGTTTATCTTTCTTCTCTAGAATTGTTGTTCTAAATTTGGTGATGAATTCCTGCTGTTCGAAGATGATTTGTATGGATGGCCATACTTCATTGATGTACTTGCTGATATCTTCCCAGATATTCTGCTTAGCTTCACCCAGAGTTGCTTCCATTAGAGATTCGCTCTCTAATTATTTGACTTTAAGTGCTAATTTATGAGTATTATATAGTTCTTATACTAATGAAGTATCATTCTTGATTTTCTAAGCCTCAAGAGTTTGAAACCTCTGTTGTAACTTTTCATGTGCCTGCTTCTAAATGGCCAAATCTTGTACCAATTTTACTGCATCAGTTGTAGTTAAAGCTGCTGAAAGTTCTATAGCTGCAGAAGATGTTTGAGTTGCTAAAGTAGGATCAATATTCACTTGGAGTGCTGATTTCTCTTTCAGCAATAGTTCTTCAATTTGTTCTTCCATCTTTCTAATTTCCAGATTTTGATCAATGATTACCTTCAACATTTCCTCCTTGTTACTTTAATTTTCTTCCATCTCCTTAGTCTATGGGTCTTCAGTTGAGGGAAAATTAAGTTGTTTTCGCAGAGCATAAATGTCTGAATTATTCTTTTTAATGAATTCCTCAGCTTCCTTGCAGTCTTTTGGATCATATCCAACTTTTACTACAAGGTATTCCAATTAATTCATCCTGTTGTCTTTTGCTAATGAAGACAATTTCTCAATCTTCAATTAAGATTGAACATTTGATAGTGTTGATTTTAACTTAGAAAGAGAAATGGCTATTGTGGTCATGGCTGAAAATACCATCTCTCCTAACTGCCTGTGCATATCCATCTGGTCAATTGGGTGAATCTTCTTTGTATCAAAAGAGAAGACAATTCCCTTACACTCAGCATGAGTCTTTGGAAATGACACCATTTCCTGCAGAAAGGCCATCTGCATTCTTCCTTTCTCACTGTCAAAGGTAGTGAGAATCTTGTGCTGTGATGTAGATGTCTGTTTCCAGAATTGACTGTAAACATCAGACTTCAATGCTTCATTCTTGTGTTTGATATATAGGAATTTGGAGAAAATATTTTTCTCTTCAGAAGAGCTAGCATCTGAATGCTAGATGATTTCCAGTGGTTCTCTTACAGGTGATGCTGATGGAGGAGTTCGAGGAACACTGGTGGATGTGGAGACTTCAGTCTCTCCCAAATATATGATCTCTGGTTGTTTCTCCTTTGAAAGCAAGGTGGAAGTGATCTTTGGCTTTTTGTGCTGCAAGATAAACTCTTTCATGATGTCCTTAGGTTGTGGAGTCTCTTCTCTGATTCTTTTCTGTTGCTTAATGTCAGACATTAGTGTCTATACATTTGAAGTGGAAATGACTTGTCACATCTGCCTCCTGTAGAGTACCTTCCACTCATTCATCCTGATTCATGTATTTCTCTATTTCTGCTCTGGAGGTATGAGTGTAAGAATTTGTCTTGAGTTCAACTCTTAGAGCAGAAATAATGCCACGGGGGTCATATGACCAAGCAAAACTTGGTTGAAAGCCCATATTTTTTAACAATGCATCTGCATTAGCACCAACTGCTCGATTATTGCAGATGAAGGATCCATTGTTAGCTTTGATTTTGAGCTGGGATTTTCTCTTTCGTGAGACAAAATGTAGTTCATCCATGTTTAACATTTGTCTTTTGTATTCCAATGAGAAAATTCTCATAGGTACATATTTTGGAAGCTTGTAACGTGAGAGTTCATAGCCATATACCCTAACCTCTGTATAATTTGTGTATAGGTACCAATCACATTTCTTTGCTTGTTCACTGAGGTGAAAGATCCTTTTAATGTCTTCTCCATTACTTACTGGATGTATAAAGAAGTATATGAACTCTAAAAAAGAAGTGGTTGTTGATGAAGCTCTGAAAAACTCTATCCAGTGAATCACTGACTGATTCACTCACTGTGCATCTTGTTTGTTGAAGTTGATAGGAAACATATCTTCCTGCTGAAACAAAATCATATAAATGATCACATAAGAATAATTAAATAATCCTTGTGTGGTGAATTTCATGAATTGTTCATGTATAATTTCAGCCAAGAAATGGCTATAATTATACATAAAAAATGGTGATTTGTCAAGACTGGATATAGGTAAGAAACCCAGGATGGGTTCATTAACGGTTTCATCGTTTGGGTATCCTAAGAGGTAAGAAAGAAGGGAGATGCAGTGCTTGGAAGCTATAGGAAAGATGGAGGATGCATATGGGGGATTTTTCTTTGGTAAATATGCATCCTTAGGTAGGAAAATGTAAAATATTTGAGCTCTCTGAGGGAAAGATAATTTATGATAAAGGTCCATGAGCGCAGCAGGTGAGAAATGGGACAAAGAATCAAATGAAGGGATAATAAGCATATTGTTTATGTTTTCAGGGGATATGGTGATCAGAATGTTTCCATTCTGATCCATCGTTGACCTGGTTATAGGGCCATACTACTTCTGACACCAGGGAATTAAATAAGGGTAGGGATGAGTTTGTGGGAATGCAAACAAAGTTGACATAGATTCCCAGAACTTGATAGGGTCCTGGTTATCCATGTGCTTCTATTTTAGCCATAGATGTAGCTCATAGAATTCGAATTCACAATCACGGTCTGTGATTTTTAAATAGGCATCGGCTAGGGGTATGAGGTTGAGATTAATTTGTGGTGTTGCAGAAGGGATGTCTTCTGCAATGGGTTTGGTGACCTCAGGAATGACTTCAACAGCTGAATGAGCGACCTCAGAGATGATCTCTGCAACACTGTCGACAATCTGGACTTCTTCTGTCACCCTTTTCTTTCCTTTACCCTTAGGAGTCATTTGTTTCTTGGTTTTGGCCTTGGGTGCCATGGTTGACAGGTATCGACTAGAACAAAAATTTGAAGCTCGGGTTATAGAAACGATGATAGGGGTTTTAGGAATATGGAGGGTGTTTGCAGAAATGAAAAATTTCTATGGAATAAAATGCGAAGATAAGAGAAATTTGAACAAGAAAGTAAAGTAAAGAACATGAAGCTGTAGGTGATTTTATAAGCTGTGTTTCAGGTTAATGGACGTGTCTAATGGTCTGGGATATGACCATAGGGGTTTAACAGGTCTGATGAGGTTTAATTTCATAACATTTGAATAACGATCCAGGAGCGGGTTCATTGGCCAATGAGGTGATCAACAGGCATAATTGGATCGTTGGGGGGTAACATCCAAGTGACGTGGAGGAATGGTCAACGACGATGAAAACTTGGAGGTGGATTTCAGGGGGGGGGGGGGTACCCCCCGGTTTCTTGTTTTAGGCGGAGGGGGTATGAAGTGATGCTGTGATGCCACATCGCAATTTTGGGCGACCATGAATACCAGACTTCAGACCCCCGCCCCCCTCGCGTTAACAAGAAACTATCGCGGGGGTGGGTACCCCACGGTTTCTTGTTTTAGGGGGAGGGGGTACGAAGTGATGCTGTGATGCCACTTCGCGATTTTGGGTGGCCATGAATACCAGACTTCGGACCCCCCCCTCCCCCCCTCGCATTAACAAGAAACTGTCGAGGGGGGGGGGGGGGTTCATGAAGTAGACCTCCACCATAGATCTGAGGCGGGCTCCAGATCTACCATTGAAAAGTACTGGTGCTTTATGAAAATATGATTTGACCTTTTTTCAAGTAGCGAATTTATAATAAAATAAAAGCGCTTATATATATTTAACTTTTAATAATGAAATTAAAACCTCTTTTGAAGGTCTAATCATCAAAATTAAAATTAAATATCATTCTGAGTGTCTGGCGCATTTAAATCGACAGCCATGGTTTCATTTCAAAGACTAAAGCATTTAGACATTTTTATTTCATGCTTCCCTAACATTTTTTGCTTTGGCTTCTTTATTTAGATCAAACTACTGTAACATTTTATTCTAACATGGATGTAATAAAAATATAATTTTCCTAACATTTTCTTATAATTTTTCTTTTTCATCCATGTTCTAACTTAGTATTTTATTTTTATTTTTTCAAACTACCATGCTAACTACCATGCTAACTTATCAAAATTAGATAATGTTACAACAGGTTCCTTTAAAGGTGAAGACCTAAAGCAGATGTACCATATCCCAGACCCCGATAAGGTCTATGATAAAAAAATTCCTTACACAGTTCGCCAAAGAAAATGAAATGAAATCAACATCAATAAAGAAATGGAGGAGCAATACTAACAAGAATGACGAAAAGGATATGTTTCTACCGAATCTCTTACAAGTCCTTATTAATATATCTCTGCTACGATGTCTAGAATTTTTGGTCAGCCGTATATAACCCGGTTTTCAGTAGAATGGGTTCCCCTTATGGAAGTAGAGGCAGATGCTTATGTTATGGATTGGGGAGATATTATATCAAACAATATTTCCACTCAGATTTTTAGAATATAGAAATAACCATTCTAGCTCTTATAAATTTTTTCCCCATTCTAAATGAGTGGCTATATTATAGATGTTGTATGTTTTACCTCAGATTTTCCAGCCATGGGTTGGAAATGGACTGCCCAAGATCCTGTTCTTATTCATATATTTCATATTATTATGTGGGAATCTAAATATGAGAATCATTTTTACAAAAAATTTCATGGAGTCATTCTTCTCCTTTTTCAAGTTGTTTTTAATGAGAAAGCCCACAGAATTTCGAAAGAGGCCCAAGCTGAATTTTTTCTATAGGAAAATGGTTTGGTGAAGAGTTATTCACCTACGTATGAGTATTTTGGAGCTTATCTTGACCACATGTCTTACCCCTGTATGTTACTAACAAGATTCACGCGAGAGAATTTGCATATCAGACTGTTGGAAATGGCGTAACCAGATTTTTGAAAGATGCCAAGAAATCATTATGGCCTTCTTTTCCAATTAGTTGCGGTGTTTATGGACTGGGCAACTACAAACATGCTATTATGGAGATTGGTCAGATTGAGTGTTTGAAATTATTTACAATTCCAAACAGGCAGTGTGATCCAATTAAAGTCGATAATAATTTCACTACACAAGTGAAAATCAGATCCTTTGTGCACGAAGACGATGATTTAGATGACTTATTTGAGTCTGTCGATATTTATGTTGCAGTTAAAAAGTTGGAAACTTTGTGCCTCCACCCACAACAATTACTAAAGTTTCAGAAATACAAAAATAAGAGACTAGAAACAATTCCACTCAAAATTTTGGATGTTTCTCAACCAATAGCTCAGAAGGAAAGTAATTCAGCAATTAAGGATAATAAAGTCCTTAATACAACACATCAGGATAAATCAAATGAAGTTCAAATAATAGATCTGGATTTCCTCAAAAATCTAAAGGACGTTTTGAGGGATTTTGACCTTAAACTCCAGGAAGAACAAAGAGCTATGATTATTGACCAACAAAAAACTGTACAAATTCCTCCTACTACAAGTCAGGACTCGTTTATTGTTGGGGCCTCTGAAAAATTAGTAAGCACCGAAAGAGTAGAATTTATCTCAACCTTCCAAACCTCTGAGATCGTTCTTAATATTCAAGAGATTCCTCCCTTAGACATTTTTTATAGTCCTAAGCACAAGGCAGTTGTTAGCAGGCAGAGGAAAAGAAGAAGAACATAGCAATCCCAAACACTTATTCAAGAAGATATGTCAATGGACATTGTTTGGAAAGACACACAATCAGATCCTTCACAGGATATAACTTGCTTATCACAGTTTGCAGGAGCTTATGCTTATGCAACCATTAAAAAAACATCAAAAGTTCATAAACTAATGAAAGAAAGGGATGAGAAATTCATCTAACTTGAATTATAGTTACAAGAAGAGAACAAAAATCTTAGTCACAGTTACAGGTACAAATCACAAAACTTCAGGAGAGAAAGGACTAATTGAAAATTCAACATCAAAGTGAAATTAATTCTAAGGATACTATAATTCACCAATTATAACATTCTATTGAGAAAGTGAAAGATAACCCAAATATTGATGAGTTCAGGAAATAAGCCTTATTATTAAACACTTTATTGGCACAACAACAAGTTCTCTTTTGTTAAAAATTAACAAGTATCCTTGAATTATGTGAACCGAGTGATTCACTTGTGAATCACATTGGAGATATGAGGATTAGTTTTGATGACATAGATTATAAGGTCTCCTGGTTTGTCACTTGGAAAGATTCTGCTGGTGGTCGAAAGGCCAACCTGCCCAAAATTGAGGATTCAAAGAAATAAATATTATTGACCGACTGGGATATACAATTAAGAATGCAGAAAGAGAAATTTGTAGAGCGAAGGACATTTCCACTAACATTGTGGAAACCGTCAGCCAGAATCTTATCGCATAAAATATTATTGACAAATGTCCTCCTGGTGCATTGCTTTTAGTAAAAGACTTAATATGATAGTGGAAATAAGTGTCAAAAGTAAGAGAGTAGCATATTATGAATATTGAAAATATGGATTGGGAAAAATAGTGAAGATATTTAGTAAAGCCTCACAGCCAGTGGTTTATGCTGCGTTGTCTCACAGATACCTCTTCATAAATGGTACCTCCACTATCTGATGCTATTTTCACTAGACACTTACGCATTACGCTAGACCAACCTCCAGAGGTTAAGCCTATGATTAATATTATTCATCTCAAGAACAAATGGAAGAGGGGACATCAGGACATTCCTCCAACAAATCACCCCTTTAATTTCTATTTATTTTTTAATTTTACTTACTTTAAGGAAGATTGTTTGAAACCTCCTTAGTTTTTATTGTAATGACTATTTTAAGACTTATTATTTTTATATTTAAACCCCTTCATGTCTATGATGAAAGGGTCCTAAGATTTTGAAAAGACGACTTTACTGATGTTGCACTTCTGTACTCTTAAAGTTTTCTGAATAGAAAAGGCTAGACCAAGTATTATTTCTCAGATGAGTAGAGTAAACATATGTATGGTACTTTTATCTTATATGTTATATTTGAGCTTCAAATGAGGAATAGTTCATTTATCTTATGATGTTTTGTTTTATATATTTGTTTGAATATAGTTTGACATTAATTCACTTCTGAACATGTTATGCTATATATATATATGTGTGTGTGTGTGTGTGTGTGTGTGTGTGTGTCTATCTATATATATATATATATATATATATATATATATATATATATATATATATATATATATATATATATATATATATATATATATATAGATAGATACATACATATATATATATATATATATACATATATATATATATATACATATACACATATACATATACATATACATACATACATATATATATATATATATATATATATATATATATATATATATATATATATATATATATATATATATATATATATATATATATATATATATATATATATATATATATATATATATATATATATATATATATATATATATATATATATATATATATATATATATATATATATATATACAACATTTTTAAATTTGCGATATAAGATTCATCAAATTGATTTAATTAACTTTTGAATTAAGTTAATTATCTCAAATGTTTTCATATCTCTAAGTGAATGTATGATATTTATTTGCATCCATTGAAAGATTATTTTGTAGATCACACAAAGAATAGAGATCATCTCAGGATACATAAATAGATAGATTTATTGTTTATTGCAAGCTAGCCTATATTTCCATCTATCAAGTTCCACTCAGTGATAAAATCATCCATTCAACCCAACTATATCAAATTGGGAAACTGGTCCCATAAATCCAATCTAAGACACCATTCCAAATGGAAAAGGGACGATTTTTAAGTCCTTGACCGGGTGGTTTTCCCCGATTTTATTGCACTGATTTTTGGGGCCTCAACAAAACCCTTCACTATCACCCCCATCAGTATTAGAAGTGTTGCTTTATAAATTATAGTTTTACAAGGTGGGTTAGAATTATACCATATTTCATAGGTTTATCTACCAAGTCTTACAAACCTTATAAGGAAAAAAAATTATGAATAAAACATATTTAAAACACATCACTTGTTATTTATATATCTTTAACCACATATCTATAAATATTCTGAGCTATAATCATGTGTGTATTCAAGAAAAATCATAATGACATATGAAAGATGATACTTACTTAATGTGCACAACATTTGAAAGAAGAGTATATTTATTATTTTCAATATGTATAAAGAGGTAACTAAGGAAGTATTTACAATAACCATACGAGTGTAGGTGATCAAGGAAACCTTTAAATTATATACATGGATGTCTCCTGATTGATACCATCAATATACTTTCTAAGATGAATAGGGTCATTACAACCCCTCCTCTTTAAGGGGAACACCATCCTAAGTGTTATATGATCATATACCATAAAACATGATAACTATGTGGCAATTTCTTTCTTAAGTTATTATTCAAAATCCATTATAAATTTTTTAAACATGATGCAATATTTTATTGTTGCTTTCCAAATTCCACAGATGAAACTTATATTCAATTAGAGAACCAATGTATGGTCCGCATATTAAACATATCCACTCACACACACGTTTGTCAACCATTATGTTGCAAGAATTTCACATTGTATTCTTTTGATTGTCCTTGATTAACTTTTTGAACATGCATGAACGCACCAATACAAAACTGGCTCAACCGACCTGTTCTGACCAATTCAAGACAGAACTAGTCCAAAATGGTGTGAAACACTAGTCCAAATCAAAAACCCTGAAAATTGGTTTTCCACAACTGGTTCCAATCCAATTCAACCAATTTTGGTAACATTTAGAAACTATTAGGAGTCACACCCAGAGTTAAATTTGGTCATCTAAAACTAGGCTAAATGTGAGAAACACTTTCAACATGTAAGAGTTGTGCTTGATTACCTTGGAAGAGGTGTTAAACATGGCATTGCTATGGAATGAAAGTAGTTAAGGATTCCTTGGGTGTTAGAATTATGTGTGTGTGTACATAGAATTGATATGGAATGCCAATAGTTAAGGATGCCTTGGGTGTTACAATCTATATGTGTGGGTACATAAATGTATACATTCAAATAGATAGCTACATAGATAGATAAGCATGTACATATGGTGCCAAGATAAATGAATAAGTTTTAAAAACAAGGATGCATTAACCATTGCATGAATACAAGCTGGGTTTTGCATTTATTATTCCAAATATGCTAAATGTGCTTAGTTGTGGAGCTCTTATGGGATTCAATGCATTAATGTTGTTATGATTGCACCCCCTAACCTAGCTAGGGGTGGTCACTTGCATTCATGACTAAATCATCAAATCTACATTTAGACTCACATGTCTTTGTCAATATTTCTCTCACTAATAGGTATACCAAATGTGAGAGAATAAAATAGTTTTCTCATGTATTCAATACAATCCATAAGCATGACATCATTTCATGTACTATTGCAAGATATGCATGATATAAGTAAGGTGAAGTAACCTTGAAATTGTTCTCCCAATGTAATTCGTGGTGTTGAAACCAAAAAAATTTGCAAAAATTACATGTTATGGACAACATGGACATGGCGTGGAGGCTTTGAAAACCTTTTTCTAAATGCAAATTATAGCCATGGAAGGGGATTAATTTGTAGTATTTGATGTTATTACACCATGTGCTAACATAACAACTTTGGAATAGGACAACATAGGGCATGCTCAAATTTATAAAAATATAGTTCACTCTGATGTCTTTTTTGAAGGCACTCTAGTTGATATTGATTCCCAAAGTGGAATCCTAATGGATTCACACAATATTTTTGATAGAATGATTGAACAAAGCTTAGTGATTGTGGGATCTGTCCAACATGGAGAAGAAGAGGAGGATCTCTGATGTTCTAAATGGCCACATTTCGACATGGGTGGTATGGCCTTGCTAATTATATAATAGTGATTAAATTGTGGGAATATACATTAATAATGATGAGGCAACACTTTTAAAAATATAACTGGCAAGTTCAAAGTAAGATAACATCACTTCCTCTTTTTTTTTGGGTGTTTGGCTGCATGCAGACCTTGTGAACAAGGGATGCCATTTCTTTGATTCCATTAATTAGCATCATGGCACAACATAAAATTGGAGAAATATGCTTTCTTGGTTGAGATCCTTGGCCAATATAGGAATTTTTTTGAAACATAAGATCAAGAAAATGCTATATGAATCACCTGACATAATGCTTAATGATGCCTAAATAATCCATGGTAATATAAATCATGTTTTGTTAGATCCTCTATCCTCTTTTAGCATTATTACATCCGTAAATGATTTTACCAGGGATTCTATGCACATTTGGCTCTTCAATTACACACTTGCACTCTATGGTTGATGAACTCCATGGCCAACATAGTTACCCATTAGCACAGTTTAGTGAAAACACAATAGTGTTTCCTCCTTCATGAATAGGTATACTGATTTCCACCTCTAACCTATAACTATGAAAAAAAATCATTATATGGTTTTACGTTCAATTTGGTTCTTCCTATTTGCGAATAACAACATTCACAAGGGCACGATTGAAAAAGTGGTCCAGTACAAAAAAAACAACGTTAGTTTCTAGCATCATGCATTCAACGCCCGAATTCATTATGTACACACAAGTTAGGATCTATAACTAAACCATAAATGGGATTCTCACTAGAGGGCTCTATTGAATCATGATGATCAATATGGACATATAGTATATTTACAATCTAGAGATGAGGCACCTTCAAGAGGGAAGCCTCGACCCTTGTCACTCTAACAAATTCTTAACCATGGAATGGATTGGAGAAAAGTAATGTATTATGGTGTATTAATGGATCAGTTGGAATAAGTATGTTGACATAGAAGAAGACAAACCCTTCAAAAATGAGGTATTATTCTTTATTCCCTACATAAAATTCCTACAAAACAAAGTTTTTGCAAATGGAGTAACTGAAATTGGCACAATAATGACATTTATTAGAGTAGTTCTCTGAATTGGATGTCACTATTCATTAGTTTCATTTTTTAGAAACTGAATGTTCATAAATTCATACTCCAATGTGCATGGAACATTGTTAGCTACACTACATTTGCATAGTCTGGGCATGATGATTCTGACCTGGCCAATCTCGATCAACCTTGGTTCCATAGTGGATTGGTTTTATTAAAATATTAGATTATACTAAGGCTTGTGAAGCTAATAACTAAATAGTCTGGGAAGGTTTCAATTCGTGATGCAAATTATTCCACATTTCATGTGAGTCCATGTGTGTGTGAGGTAGATATAGCCAGGAAAAAATCTCAATCCATTAAACTAATGGGAAATAGATAATTTTCCATTCATCATTTAACGTATCTAAACCTCCATACTACATGTTTTTCATGTCAATTGTTGTATCTATTACCATTAAAATTGTAAGTTAGAATGCCAAAAGCTTCAAACATACCATACAATCCAAGTGAAACCTCAATAGGTCACCCAGCCTAGCTTACCTATTTTACCTATGTGTGCTTCAGGAATTACTCATAGTCCTATAATGAAAATGGTCCAAATAAATGGAGTTAAAAATAACTTTTCCTTATCACCAGATCAAAGGTTTTGAATTCATGGGGATGAAGGCACTCCAATAATGGTCCAATGTGTGACTATAATTGTTTAGATTTGTATTTAGCCTCCTAGAAGAGATTAGTATCTAGTATTGAACATTCCAGTATGCATGAGAAATTCATCATTTGAATTTTTTCACTTATCATGAACGAATTGAATTTTTTTGCATTTAAACTTATAGATAAATCATCATAAGACCATTTTTATCAGTCAGGAAAAGAAGATAATCATAATTGTTTTCTCCATATAGATAAAACTTTTAAAATGTTTAAACTTCCCTAAGTCATGGATTTCATTGATTGAGCATTTAATCTCTTTCAATTCTTCACAAAGAGGTATATTGTAACACCTAACTTAATTTCCTTATTTTTATTTTAAAACATTTACAAAAGTACATTTGGTTTTTAAGTGAAAAAGAGATTAACGAATGTGTTAAATTGGTTGAGGAAACTGAGTTACATTTTATGAATAAAGAGTTACATTCATAATTTCCATAACTGGTCGGTAAATAATTCCAATATTCCAGAGTAGTTGGGAAGAAACAATTATTAACAGTTACCTTCTCCTCTGAGGATAAAAAGGAAATCATAGGGAGGAGAAGGGGTTCTATGCAAAATGGAAAGAAATATAACAATAGACTAGCTATAAGGAAAGATTGGTCCAGAGCTGGATAATAACCAGTGGAACTCTGTTAACTGAACCAGAGAAGCGGCTGGACAAAGGTATCGAGGTATATCTCCAGGAAACTACTGCTAACCTATGCTTTGGTGAGGAGCACGGGCGGAGTGGAATACATTTGATCCAGGTGGATATTGGTGGCCACCCACCTATTCCACTTGGACCCCACCATTTTTTCTTTCAGTTTTTTAGTTTCCTTAATTGTAGCACAATTTACTATCTTTGGTAGTTTTTCTGGTCCTCAACTTCTAGAGCCATTTTGAGGCCCTAAACAATGTATTTTGGGCACAAAACCTCCATAAAATATAAGTCTTCCAGACTCGATATTATATGTTATCATTTTTTTTCCTCAAATAGATCTTTCTAACGATGTATCATGTGCGTCAAACAAAGATAGTATGCCAAAGTTACGACCCCGAGAAATTGATGTACCAATTTACCCCGACGGGGCCCATAGTCTGGTGTTTCATCTCCTAGGGTTAGGTTTTTGGATGTTTATGGTTTTACATTGTTTATAAATAATATATAGGCCTTTGAGTCTCATTGTAACATAGATTTCAGAGGCCTGTATCCACTACATCTCTTCTCAGAGATAAGCTACCAACACCCTAACTAGTTTATTTCCATTCCGTCTGTAAATTTTTTTTAGTTCTTTGATATTAATGAAATTAAGTGTTATTTATGTTGCCTATTTGTATTTATGGTTATATGTGTATTCTATTGCATTCTTGCATAAATTCACATTAGTGGTATCAAAGCATTCTGCTCTTTCTCAATCCTTCTTTTCATGTCCCCAACGAGGTTGGGGTATAAGGAAAAAGGGCTCAATCTGGTTGAAAAATCGCAAGATCAGCCTCACAAGCCCCAACGGTCACCCATGGGGGATGAAAAGAAAAATGAGGGAGCAGGAGACCATATCAAAATATTTCTTGAGGAGGTCCTCATAAAACAAAGGAATGCGATGATGGATAACTTTTCCCAGATCCTTCAACCACTACCCACTGGAGGCGCATCTGCATATAGCAGCCACTCTGGAGGCGAAACCTCGTTTAAGATACACCTAAAATTTTAAATTCCCATGTTTGATGGCCAAATAGATGTAGACATCGTATATATATGGTTGAATCTATTAGAAGGATATTTCTCGGTTCATGACTTTTCTAACTAGGAGAAGATTATTTTTGCACTCCTCAAGCTGCCCCCCATGTCAAGGACTGGTAGGAAACCTACTGTGAGAAAAAGGACAAGGGGGAACCCTCTTTGTTCTTGGTCATACCCACTTGGAATTATTTTTGATATGCCATCAAGGAAAAATATTATCCCGTGGGGACCTATGAGGATAAATAAATACATTGGACTACCCTGTGGAAACAAAGGGATCAAGATGTGCATAAGTTGATGAATCTGTTCCATACCTTGCGCACAAAGTTGGGTATCAAATATTCAGAGAAAAATTTTGTGCTAAATTATCATAGTTGTCTACACATATACATTCACGAGGAAATGGAGCTCCTCAACATATCCTCGCTTGGTATGGCATACCCGTATGCTGCCAAGATTGAGCAGAAATTAAAACATAAGAAGCGAGAATTTGGATCTGCGAATCAAAAGCAAGGGAAAGGTGCCCCCAAACCATAGAAAAAAGAAAAAATCCAAGGCATGGCAGCCCAAGACAACTTGCCAAAGCTACAAGAAAAGAACAACATCGCGAAGGCAAATAAGGACATGGGAAAGTGGTGTGAGTTCCATAAGAGCTCCATTCACAACACAAGTGAGTGTCAGGCCAAGAAGTCACTGATGGCCGAGATGAAGGCTTCTGAATTAGATGCATGCTTTGACTCTGAATCAAAACATGAGAATAGTAATGACAAAGGGAAGCATATTATCGACACAGAGCCCAACGCCACCATTGCCACCACAAAGATCCAAAAGGAAGAACCAAAAGATCCAGAGGAGGAGGAGGAGCGTCTCTTCCACTCCCAAATGTGGGTAAAGGGTTCCCCACTACAGTTCATTGTTGACAGTGGGAGCCAAAATAACCTCATTTTAGTAGAGGCCCTGAAGCGGTTGGGCTTTCTGAACACATCACACCCACATCCGTACACCATTAGGTGGCTTCACCAAGGACGGGATCTATGCGTCACCAAGTAGTTCTACCTTCCCTACAACATCAAGCCCTTCACCGATGAGGTATTATGTGACATTGCTACTCTTGATTTTTGTGATGTATTATTAGGAAAACCATACTTGTGGAAGTAACATGATGTGTATGAGTCTTGGCAATAAGTGGTACCTGATACCAGAGGTACCACTACCTGTCGCTATCTCTTTGGTTACTAAAAAAAAATGCAGTAAGCTCATTTCCAAACTTAGGAAATTTGTGTTCCTAATGATCCGCCCTCAGGGCAAGAAGAATACTTTGGCCACGTCCTCTAGATAGGGCTCCACTGCACGACAACAACAAATGGACAAGTTTGTGGAGGAGTACGGGGACATCTTCACCTCACCTGTAAGGGTGCCTCTGCACTGTCAGGTCAAGCACCCCATCGATCTGACCCTAGGTGCGGCACTACCCAATGGAACTATCTATCGATGCTTTTTTCTAGAGAAAAATGAAATCAAGAGGCATATTCAGGAGCTACTATAGAAAGGTCACATTCGGCCAAGTTCATCACCCCGTCGGAGCCCGATTGTGTTGATGTAGAAGAAGGATGGGAATTGGAGACTCTGTTTTGAATATAGGGTGCTGAACAAGATCACTATTCGGAATAGGTACCTGATCCCACAGATTAATGACCTTCTGGACTAACTCAAAGGGGTGAAATATTTTAGTAATATCAACTTAAATTCTGGGTATCACCAGGTACCAATAAAACCGTCCGATGTGTAAAAGATTGCCTTCAAAGCCAAGGAGGGACTTTTCGAATGGTTGGTCATGCCTTTTGGGTTGACAAATGCTCCCACAACCTTCATGAGGCTGATGGATGACATATTGCAGCAATCAACCAACTCACTTGTAGTAGTGTACTTGGATGGCATTCTGATCTTTAGCTAGACTTGGGAAGAGCACCTCTACCACATATGGAAGGTCCTCCAAACACTGTGGCAACACAATTTGTGTGCCAATTTGGAGAAGTGCATTTTTGGCATGACCCGGGTTCAATATCTGGGATACATTATTGATGAGCAGGGGGTGCATGTGGATCCAACCAATATCCAAGTCATTTGGGATTTTCCAGTCCCAACCACTCTAACAGAGCTTCGCAACTTTCTGGATATTGCTAATTTCTAGTGCATGTTCATGTTGGGATTCTCTGATATCACTTGGCCCTTGAGTCAAGTCACCAAGAGAGGAGGGAAAGCAAAACTATTTTGGTCGGAATATCAACAGAAGGTGTTCATATAATTGAAACATTACCTCTACTCTGCCCCAGTGCTCACATTATCAGACTTGAAACAACCATTTGGGATTGAGAAAAATGCCTCTGACTATGTTATTGGGGCAGTTCTTACTCAACAGGGGCATCCAATGGCATATCACAGTAAGAAACTATCCAAAAACATTCAACAGTATCCCAATTATGACAAAGAGATGTATTCCACTATGCAGGTTTTCCGACAATGGAAGTATTACATTTTGGGTAAGGAAACGATCATCCACACAGACATGATGTCGGGAAGTGCATCTGATCTTGCATTTCCTGTGCCATTGCCAAATCGACCATCAAGAAGTAAGGCCTCTATACTCTGTTTCCTACCCCTAGTCAACCTTATGAATCCACATCCATGGATTACATGTCGAGACTTCCTTCTACTAAGCATGGAAACGAATTTGTTTTTGTGGTCATCGATAGATTCTTAAAGATGACCATTATGGCGGCCTACAAAAATAATATCACAGTAGAAGCCACTACTAAAATATTCTTTGAATGAGTGTGGGTACACTTTGGGATCCCATAGTATATCATCTCAGATCGAGATAGCAGGTTCCTCATTACATTTTGGTCCAGCCTCTGGTCAATGCTGGACACCAAGCTCACCAAGTCCATAGCTTTCCATCCCCAAACTAATGGCCATATAGAGGTCATCAACAGGACGATCATACAAATTCTACGCATGTACAACTCAAAGCATCCACGCACATGGGATGAGAGCCTCCCCTATGTACAACATAGATATAATCGGGCCCTCCACAGTTCAATTGACCACAACCCCTTAAAGGTGGGCTTGGGATTCCATCCACTATGTCCCATTGACGTAGCCATGTCATTTTCAGCTACTCATTCTGATCCTGCTCATGTCCAGTCTGAAGCTGCCAAGGTGAACAACTTCATTGATCACATTCAACACATCCACTAACAGGTTCATGACATATTGGACAGAGCCAATGTTAAGTACAAACATCAACATGATTAGCATCAGGTTCCACACAAATTCCAGGTGGGAGACAAAGTGTGGCTACATTTGCAGAAGGAGCGCCTCGCTGGACCCCACCACAAGCTTCGCCCGCTCCGATATGGGACATATACCATCACCAAGGTTGTAGGGTAAAATTCCTTCGAGCTCAATATTCCACCATTCCTTGGTCTACACCTAGTGTTCAAAGTGGACCACCTTCGACCCTACTTTCCAACTCTACTGGACACATCCAACATGGCAGAACAACTCACACCAACAGATTTAAACCCATAATGCATGGAGCAAACCACAACTGATCAGATTATGGACACACAGATCAAGAACACCTGCCAGTAGAGGATCCAACTATATCGAGTTTTCAAAGCAGGAAAACTCCTTTACTAGGGGAAGTGGCTCACCAGGGACCAAGTTCAGCAAAAGTTTCCTCATCTCATGGAGGAACTATAGTATACCTAGGGGGGATAATATAGGGTACAGAGAGAGGTACCTAAGGGAATAATATGATGTAATAATATAAGAATGATAAATTATTGGTCCATAGTTAATAAATAAAGTGGTTAACCCACATTATGTAAGGGACCACATGTAGCTAGGGAATAAAGTGATAAGCCCATTGTATTGGATGTATGGTATTGAGATACCCATGGTAACTACCCATGGTATTGCATGTATGAAACCTATATAGAGGCTAGAGTCTCTCCATTGAGAGATGTCAAGGATTATTGTATGGGCAAGCATATGGCTTGTGGAGTGATCTCCTTCCTTAAGGAAATCAAGGATTATTGTATGGGCAAGCATATGGGCAAGAATATGGCTTGTTTTGCAGGAAAACTAGGAAATCCCTATGTTTTGACCTTTGAGGCACCTTCCTCATGCTCATTTCCAGAAATTTCACTTGCAGTGTAAAGCCAACTCATCACCATACCTCCCCAATTTTTTAGGGATTTCTCCCTAGCTTCCTTCCACCCCATTTTTTCCCTAAAATCACCCTACCACTATCCCTTGTTTTCCTAATTCTACACCTCCCCTACCCATTTCATCTAGCTAGGGTTTCATCTTGTTAAAAAACACCATGGAGGGAGATAAGAAGATTCATAAGGGATGCCACCATTCCAAGTTTGAATCATCTAGCTTGCAAGGAATCAATGCCTCTCCTTTTTCCAAGACATGTTTTGAAAACAATGGTTGTTTGAGGTTTTGTGAGAGGATCAAGGAGGTAGGCTATCACGCTCAATTGACAAGCATTTTTCCACTAGAGTCAGGAGAGACAAGGAAATCATAACATGCATTGAGTTCACCATATCAACTGATGTCATTGCTTCAGCAACAGGTATCTCGAACCATGGATAAATCTAGTTCAAAGGGATGAAATTGGACCTTGAAAACTACAAAATGTTACTGAAACCTCATTGCATAGGTGATCCTGAGCATATCTTCAATTTTAGGAATTTACTTGATAAATATGCCCCTTTGATGAAGTCAATTACAAAATATTTTACAAGTGAAGGGAGATTCTCAAGGATGTACCAGTACCATGTCAGGTTATTGGCGCACTTCACTACCACTAAGCCACTCAATTTGCCCAATTATTTGTTCAGAAATTTGGTCAAGATGGCTGAAAAGGTACAGAGAAAAGGAAAAGATCATCACCCTTTATTATTCCACCATGGCTTGGTAAAGCTTATTTTTTTTCATCATATTTTAGCAATCAATATGTCTTGGGAAACTTTCATGGAGACAGTTGCATCAGTTTTTACTACTAGCACATCCATCATCCATAGCACACCATCAACACCAACACAACAAAAGGAGGTTGGCTCTTTAATTAGGCAAGAAGAGATATCAAATGCGCCTAGGGTTGAGATCACTCAAAGCTATGAGAAAGGTAAGAGGATGGTTTTTACTCTTAAGACCATCAAAGGTGTAGTTGCACCTAATACCACAGCTGAACAAAGACAAACATGAGAGCAACCACCTAGTCATGATAATGAGCCACTCATGCATGAGGATGAGTCACCATTGCAGCCATATGAAGAAAAAGCGTCCATGGAGGTTGAAATGGAAGAGCAGATAAAGGACAAGACATCTAAGGAGATTATAAGGGAAAAATATGCAGAGATAGTAGAGTTTAGGGACAACCTCTCAAAGGAAAACTTCTTGATTACCTTCCTACAATAAGAGAATATGCAGCTGAAGGTAAAGCAACTCCTCCAATGAAAACCAAAGGTGAGTATTGAGGCAGATAAGGGTAAAGGCAAAGAAGTGGTGGATGTTGAGCAGCTAGAAGATACAGAGTGTTGAACCCTTAGTTAAACTGAGAGGGGGGGCGAATCAGTTTAATACATTTATGGAATTTTAAAAATTTATTTTAAACTTATATCTACCTTCATTTCATGATCAACTTAATGTATAATGAAACAACAATATTAATATGTGAGAAAAAATTATTAAGCAGATTAAATATAGAACATCAACACAAAATCATAATGCATATAGACAACATATATAAGTGGAAACCCATAAGGGAGAAAACAACATCTTATTATTGTTGTGATGCAAAGGCAAGCTCCAACGTCCTCTCACCATTGATTTTCTGTAGGCTCCAACCTACATGAGGCTACTACCTCAAATTTTGCAAGATACTACTTATAAGGAATCTCCAACTCCCATCTATTTTTTGTAGGCTACAATCCACAGGAGGCTCCTACCTCAACCATCTACAACTGGAAATATATCAAGCTACAACTTGATATGGAAGCACCAACTTCCTCACACTGCAATAAAATCACATAATGATTTACCTAGATATCAGCTCTGTTTTACTCCTTCACTGCTTTCCTTCCAACCTTCAAATATGCTTTATATTAGCTCTGGATCTTCACAACTTCTCTATCTGCTCTTTATTATTCCACCACTCCCTAACCTCTTTATGCAAATTACAATAACATAATTTATAGAAATCACTTCATGGTTGTTTGTATTCTATATGGGAATATGAAGTGAACATGCATGACCCTTACCTTCCAACCATAAATTTCCTTACTTAGAATATTCAGGATGTTACAAATATACACAATTATTACAGTATTAAATGGAGTTTTTCTTTGCCTACAGAGACTCGCCTTTGCATAAAAAACAATATACAATAATTAATACATTTATGGTTACAATAATATTCCAATTCAGCGCTTTCAACTTCTTAGCTTTTTTGTGTGTTTGTCCTCTTCTGCTTGTTGTTCCTTTGTATTTTCTTTTTTTGCAGTTATATTTCAACTGTGATGCATAACTTCCCTTTTTGCCTGACTCGAACCATGTTGTTGCACTTTTCTGCACGAGCTCCGGGTCATTTTTCTTACTTGAGCCTCTCTTTGCTGTCTTCAAACTTTTATTTTAACACACAGCTGCAACTGCATAACAATGTTCATCTTGGCTAGCTTCTTTAACCAAACTTGTGGATCTGTGGGTTATGGGCCACATAACTCTCCTTTTATATGCAACGGAATATAGATTTGGAGTTAAATATAACTTACATATGCTAGAAATCAACATCGTAAACTTTATAACATGGCGCACATAATAGGACGCACATATACACGGAACTTGAGTTTTTGGGTGCCACAATCCTAGACCAATCACAATACATTGCACTTCACTTGCCTGCAAGTTCAACTCTTATCGATAACGCTAAACCATATAATCTTGCGACCTACGATATTGCACTGGTGCATAGTTCTGACACGTGGCTCTTCCCTCATTGCATCACATACAACTTACCATAATGTGCGAACTCTTAACGGTATCCTCTAAGATTTGTGATGTGCGCTCGTGTGCAGTTCTGACACATGGCTCTTCCCTCATCGCATCACATACAACTTACCATATCGTGCAAACTCTTAACGGTAACCTCTAGGATCTGCGATGTGCACTCGTGCGCAGCGCTAACACGTGGCTCTTCCCTCATCACATCGCAACCAAAAAAACATACCTTGCGATGTCGTGAATTTAAGCCTTAAAGTTGCCAATGTGCGATTTTTCAATCCACCGTCCGCCGCTTATCTGCTACATGATCCAATGGTCCTCACATTCTCCCGCCATCTCATCGTATTTTATATTGTTTGACTTGCAAATTCATCACATCCGTTCATCTCTTACCTTCGGATCTGCGAACTAATCACGACTGTCCTCTCACCTTCACGTGGCTCTTCTTTGCCTCTTCTACCTGCTTTGATCTTTGCCGTCAATTCGTAACCCTTGATTCTGCGATTCGATCCTCATCATCGATTCCTTCTTAAGAATTCTTCTAAGTGTTCTATCTTTATTCGATTTCTATTCTTTATACTGTCGTCGCTCTCTAACACCGGTTCCTCCATGCTACTCCTCCTGAGCTTGTTCGTAGTTTTTCAACAAGAATCTCTCTTGAGATTGTTCTTCTGGTGATTCATATAACCATTACACCATCTCGAGCCTTCATTTGTTGCATTTTCTGCCTCTACTTCTTTTTTGTCTCTGTTGCCTTTGCTGCCTCTGCTTATTTTCTGTCTTTGTTGCCTTTGCTTCATTGTTGCCTATGCTCCTTGTCTGCCTTGCTTCTTATTTGCCTTTGCT
>JAXQQM020087800.1:0-33399 GCA_034641835.2 Pinus albicaulis | reverse complement strand
TTTAAGGAAGTGAAAACAAACCTAAACCTAATGCCTGATGACCAAATTTTGCTTGAAGACTCTTGACCAGCAAATTTTGACCTTGTTACCCAAAATCCCCTTTTTGTAAGAGCATGTTTGATCAGAAGGGCTGCAGTGACCTACAACATTAATCGTGGGGATGGTAGCTCCTTGGAGGTGCCAAGAACGGCAGATCTTTGGGAGAGCAGACCATTGCCTTATCCATTGGGCAATGGAATCAAAAGCTCAAACTGAAATGCATGACTGAAAACTGATGACTTGACGACACAAATTGAATCTCACTCAACTAAAAACTAACTCGATACTTAAACACAACCGACAAACTGGAAATATGCTCAAAGTAGAGCTTATTCAATACAACCGACTCTAATTGTGCTTTACACCACCCGATCAAGTGAAATGGAACAGCCAATGCAACCATGTAAGCATGTTGACCGCTGTTTGATTTCTTCCCACATGCTTGCTTATGAACAACGAGAAATAATTATTGAAAGGAAGCTCCCATGGAAACTTTGAACCAAGTGGACTACTGATAAACTTGCAAAGCATAAATTGACTGGATGACTGCAAGAATACTGCGAATGGATCTTCATAAACATAGCTCTGGTCCAGATAATCTCCATACCTTGATCTTAAACTTTTCCTCACATCTGCAGTGCTCTTCTTTGGTGATTGCAACAAGCTGTCAAAAGGATCCTGAAATTCATGAAAAATCAAACTCTGTTGCTGATTCCAGACAGAACAAAAGTCTCCTTCATCAATCTCCTCATATGAATGGAAATCTTGACATGTGCTATGCAATGAACAATCTGTTAAACAAGACAATGAAGGTTACCTTTGAATAAGATTATCATCAACATTCTTTTCGGGCACATGGTTAGCTAATGGAGCAGAATTTTTATAACAAACATCATCCAACACACGAGCAATAGGATCATCAAAAACTTGAGAAGACTGCTGCACTGTATCCCTTAAAACTGTATGACATCCTACTGGCTGTTCCTCTTTTCCTTGAGACATATTACAAATATTCTGCCTTATAAACTGAAATTATTCGAAACAAAAGGGTATAGAATTTTCCTGCATCACCAAATCATGTATTTCATCTTCCACACCTTCATCTGTAATCTGACCTTCAATTGCATTGGATGGCTGCAAATCTGATGCTACAAGCTGCTCATCTGAAGATTTACTATGCAATTTATCTTTCAAAAGCTGAAATGATTCAAAACAGAAAGGTATGGAGTCACCTTGAATCATTAAATCATGTGTGCCCACTTCCAAGTCTTCAACTGCAACTTGACAATCAATGACTTTTGGGGGGCTGCAAATCTGAATATGAGAAGTTTTCGTTGCCCTCAAGATGATCCAGATCAAGACTTGTTGACGTTTGATTTCTGATTGCATGGAAGTTATCTCTAATGAACTAAAACGAATCAAAACAAAAAGGCAAAGATCCTTCACTTACGTCAAAATTTTCTGCACTTTCCTCATCATTGCCATAGCTGATATGCATCGGTTGATCACTGTACTCGAGCTGCTGAAAGTGAACTTCCTCCTCGCACAAACTAGCTACTGATTTGTCTGCAGGATTAGCTTCTGTTTGGAGAACATAATCATCATCATACTGATCAAACTGAGGCAATTCATCAGTATACAACACATCATCAAACATAAACATCATATCAACAACTCTCTCTTCTTCACAATGATCTATAAAACAATCACTATGACTACTGGGATCAGAAACAAAATGTTTTTGATCAACAACTTGTTCTTGAATGTCATTTTCATTTTTTGCAGTCATTTTCCGCACCATCTCTTCTACTGCATTTACGAAAAGATCAAGATTTTCCTCTGAAGGTGTCAGCTGCTCTGAAACATTCTTCTTTTCTTCTTCCTTCAACCTTACCCTCAAGATCAGCAAATGAGCCTCTACATTTACTGCCTTGTTCTGCATCTCGTGAAGTGTTGCAATATTCTTTTCTCTCAACTGAAACTCCATTTCTGGGTCAAAGGCACCCGGGTAGTGCAAGAGAGAAGATCTAGGAGAAGGTCTTATATCAACTGGCATCGAATAATAAACTTGGTTAAATCTAGCAGAAAATTGTTGTACTGTCTCACCTGGCATTCTTTTGAGCTGATTATACTCTTCTATAATCAACAAAAAATTTTGTCCGATCATCCACCTGTCAAGGAAAACTTTGACAAACTGCTGAAAATCTGTGATGCTCGCATCAGGCAGGGCTTTGAACCAACTCTTCACTTGGCCTTGCAAAGAAAGAGCAAAAAGTCTGATACTAACATCTTCATCATCAACTTCAAAAAGATCTAGAAAAGTCTCAACATTCTGCACATGTTGCTCAGTGTTGACATTGTTACATTCACCATCAAATCTCGGTAGATATAGGTCATAATTTGCAGGAAAAGCATGAAGAACAGAAGGTAAAACAAGAGGTTTGTACCGATCTGGAATTTTACAAGATGTAGGGGTATGTACAAGAGCTGCGGAATCAGCTTGATTTTCTTGCTCATCACTCTGAAGAAAGTCATCATAATATGTGGGAAAAGTAAGGAGACCAAGATCAAAGGAAAACTCAGCATTTCCACTTTTTGAATGGGTCGAGTGAAGATTTTGATCACCTTTCTCATACAACAAACTCTGAAAAACTTTCAAGACAGCTTCAAGACCAGCAAAGAAGTAATTTACAAGAAAGCAGATTAGATCCTGAATACCATTCCACTTTAGATACCTAAACTTTGTGTAAGATCCTTCCATTTTCTCAGAGAAAGAGTCAGTCCTCCAGACTTTGAAATGGAGTCAGCAGGTGAATGATTTCAGCCTTCTTATGTCTGACCGTTGTTCACCATCAACCATCAGATCTGAACTTGATACATGTACTGGGGCAATTTACAAGTTAGATGCTACGATTACAAGTTAAACCGGAGATCGACTGAAGCAGCGTTTATCTACTTCGCTGATGCATAGCAACAGCGTTTCGAAGGCTACCTGGCGTGACTTCAGACTCCATCTATAACAAGCAAACGTTTTGAGTTTCTCCCCAGTATGGTCGCCACTATGTTAGCGCTCAAATCTACCTCAGGCTGAAATGAGATAAAGCTCAAGGCTACATCAAACCACGCTTAGCCTCGTAGCTAGCCCTACGAGGGCAGGAGAGGGCTCTCTCCGTCAATATCGATAAAATGAGCAATAGGGTGTGAGATGACTCTAGAATGGGAACTGATTTTAGGCTAGTAAAGAGATAGGTATGTTTGATTTTTGATTTTTGGGTTTTCGCTGGAGAAATGGGAAAAACAAATTTTGGGTCCGGGGATTTGGATATACGGACAGATCAGACCGACGAGGAGCTGAAGAGGGCAAAGAAGAACTTGGATCCTCTCCAAACAGTCGAAAACATATAGAACTAAATGAATTCAAAGGCAGAGCACGGTAAACAATGGATTCAACCTCATCTACTCATTCAATTTAGTTCAGAAGCATATGAAAGGAATGGCATACATTAAACATGAAGAACTTACAGTAAACAGAGAGAAAACACCATCAAGAACAAAACACCACAAGGATCCCAACAAGTGCTGCAAAACCTCTGATCTTTCCTTAGCCAAAATATGAAAAAATATGTACAATGGTGCCAAAAGTATCCCAAGAGTCCAACCTCTCCAACCTCTTAAAATGATTGATAAATTACATCATATAGATCACTCTAACCCCTTCCCATGCCTCTAGGGGTCGAATTCCTTCTTCAGGGATCAGTTTCAACAAATTCTAAACAAGGAACTAGAATCTAGGCATCTAAACAACTTGCCTCTAAAAGAGTGGAAACTGATTCATTTACATGATTTTCACTTTTTTGAGAGTGAATCTTCTAGAATAGGTAAAAATGAGCCAAATTTACATGCCAACCATCAAATTACATCATGGAAACCCAAAAATTTCATCCACAAGCAAAACTGGTCCAAACTGGCCGAAAATCTGAGCTGGAAGTTGAAAATTCAGCCAAAAATTTAAGTGGGTCGCACCCCTGAGCCAAGTGGGTCGCGTGCCTTTCAGCCCGATTTTGAAGTACTTCTCGGCATCCAAATTGAGCTCATGATAGCTCGTTGGAAAGCCCTGGATGTTGGCTATCCAACCCAAGTAGAATTGCCTAATTTGGAGCTCATTTGACCCTCCAAAACCTCATTCTCCCAGAAGTACTTCCTGCTGGTGCAAAAGGTGGCAGCAAGGTGGTTTTCATGGTGTTTTTGAGCTTTTTGACCATCCAGAATCTGATGAAATGCTTCGGAAATGCCTGAGGATGCATAAATTATCATGAAAAATCCAAAAATGCAAATATTTCCTTCAGCAAGTGTCCCAAAAAAAAGTGAGCATATGAGTGCGAGACCCGCTTAACTGAAAAACCTGTTTTTGAGACCAAAAATTTCAAAATGACAAAAATTTCTCTGAATTTGCTCAAATTCAGAGCGAAGACCCTCCATCATGTATCATGCCCAGCCAACGAAGCCTCGGCCAAAATCCGGAGTGGATCAGGCCTTTTCCGCCGTTTTAGTGCTCTCCTGGTGCATGCAGTTCCTGTGGTGAAAACACTGTCTCGGTTGTATGTGTCAGTCTCTATCATGGTGTCACAATGTGTATGAAAGTATACTGATATGGTTATGATGAGAACAAGAGTTTGGTGTATACTCCAATATCGGAATGTGTCACATATGTGTCAAGGTGCTAAAATATGGGGAAAGGCTTGTCACTAAAGATTTGGTGGAAAATAGCCACTCTTTGACTACATGGGGATTTGACATGAATGAGAATAGTCATAGTGTGAGTCTTGAGGTAGAAATAGCCCTGGCAGTGTTTGACAAATGTCAATGGAGGATGTGGACAAGTGAAAATGGGACTATGTCATAACATGAATGATGAACAGTGTGAAAATGACAATGGCAATAATAATGACAACAGTGATGTAGTGGCAAAGAGAAAGCATGAGGCTAAGGTAAATAATGAGTAGGGACACCACGAACTGGGTAGAGGCATGAGCATATATATATATATAAAACCTTGGAAATCCTTCTGGGGCCCCTATCATGTCTCTCAAACCTAAGAAATGAATTTGCAATGAACATAGGTTTCACGTTTCTCCACATCAACATTTGTTTCTCCACTTTTCAAAACACCATAATCTTGGAATCTTCCAAAAATCAAATGAGCAATGATTAAAACCTGTTTGGAAGCTTTTGGAGTTGACTAGAATCGAATCTGGGCGCAAAAACGAATTTTCTGGGTGCTGATTTAAGTGGGTAGCGCGCTGGTTTAAGTGGGTCGCACCTCCCAAGTGGGTCTCGCCCATTCAACTTTATACTGGCTGTGGCGCTCAAGTGGGTCGCGCCCCTCAAGTGGGTCTCACCCGTTCAAGTGGGTCGCACGCCCTTTTCTATGAGTAGCTACATAGTGCATTTTGTAGGAAGAGTTTGGAGGCCTTCCCGGTGTCCAAATAGGGCGTGTGATAGCTCGTTGGAAATCTCTTGGAGTATACTTTCCAACACAAGTGGAATTATGCAATTTTAATTTCATTTACCTTATCAAAAATCAAATCTCCCAACACTAGTCAAAATGAGCAGAATGAGGCTGCATCAAGGCAGAGCGCTGTTGCAGTCAACTTTTGAAGGTCTTACTCAACTTCCAATTGAGCTCATGATAGCTCATTGGAAAGATATTTGTGTATAGGTATCATTTGGCTCATCATGCAAGTCATTTAGCCAACCATGCTAGGAGAAATCTTGATTTTCCCAAGGTCACTTCAGAGGTGCATTCAATTCTCCTGAGGCAATGGTATTTTTGATATTTCTCTAAAACCATGATACCTGTGTAAAAAGTGAAAGAGGTTTTTCTTCCTTTGGATGTTGTGGAAAAAAATCTCTCTCAGTTTTCCAAAATTCATCTTTTATTGCTCTGAAACATCTTTTGAGTGAAACTTATCCCGATGTGTGAAACAAGGGATTTTGTCGAAATGAAGCGAAATGAAGGGGATAAAGGGCTTATAAATTCTTGAGGAAATTTTGGGAAGTAGTGAGGGATGTTAGGAAGTAGGGGAAAGTGGAATTTAAAATATTGAGTGAGGGGAAGGGGTCCAAAAGGGAAAAACACAGGCCTAGCCTAGAAAATTGCCAAGTTATAGCAAGAAACTAGGGTTTGTGTGAAAATGAGGAATTTGGGGGATCTCGGTGATGGGAAGTGTTTAATAAGGTAAATTAAGGATAGGGGAAGGTGTATGAACATCAGGATACAAGTTTCATTGGTTGTTCATCAAGAGAAGTGCCTCCAAAAACCTAGGGAGAAATGGACCTTACCAGGCACAATTATGAAGCATGAACAACTACAGCAAAATGACTGATGGAACTTGCCATGATGATGAAAACCCTGCGAATGATGGCACACTCGGTAGAATGGTGACATGGACCGACATTGGACAACGAAGGAGTGAAAACAAACCCTAGACCTAATGCCTAGTGACCAAATTTTGCTTGAAGACTCTTCGAAATGACAAAATTTGACCTTGACACTTTAAAATCACTTTGTAAGAGCATGTTTGATCACTGGAGGAAGGCTGCAAAGGCTGAATCTAACAACGTGCATAGTGTTCAATGTCTCCATAGTTATAGAAAAATTAATTTCCCTCTCCCTCGACCCGCGCCTCCACCTCGCCCCACTACCCCTGCCCTTATTGGGGATCCTCCTCGTCTAGAGGGAGATGATGGTGATGAAGGGTTAGCTTACACTCTGTAAAGGTTTGCATTGTCTATCATTAGGTCAAAAATTTTGTAGTGGTACTCATCTTGACCAACTGAAGAGCAGAATCTGCACCATTGTTGCTTCAATTCTAGTACATAGGCACCTAACCATAGGTAGTGATCTGTATCGTGTCGTCAAGACACCCTACAGTCATTGCACCATAGTGTGGGGGTGTTAGGCCCAACAAAATCTCTAGGGTGCAGTGGATTCAGTCCCCCAGCTTGCATATAATCCAACAACAGAGGGCACTGATCCTTGGTGTGGCCAGCTCCCTTGTAGCATATGTACCAGACATCTATGCCAACTTATTTACCTTGGTCTCTGTGTAAATTTTGAATTTCTAAGTGCATGGCTTCTAATTGGCTCTGAATTTTAGTGCTCCAAATTGAGCATCATCTCCAGGCACAACTTCTAATTTCATAGAAATTTCCAGGGCTTCTTCTTGAGAATCATCGTAAGAAAATCCTTAGTCACTGATGGTTTTCTTCAGTCATTGGTCCGCTTCGCAAACTGATTCCTTCAGCCCTTGCTTAAAATATTTCAGTTCTATTATGCACTAAGAATAGGATTTTGGCTTTTGGAATTGATGCTTCAAGCAATACTTAATTTGCTAAACAGTGGGATCCAAATTTTAGCAAGGTATCCCATAAACCAATCTAAAGTGTGACCTTCAAAGGCCATAACTAGTTGCGCTCTCTTGACAACATCAGTATTAACATTCTACGTAGTCTACACCGCATTCGCTACAAACCAAAATAGCTCCATATCCTCGTCCCGCGCACCCTTAAAGGTGGGTTACTTCATATGCGCAGCCATATCTTCTATAGGTGGGGGCAGTGGTGGGGTAGGAAGATTCCTACCCCCGCACTAATTTGATGGTGGCATAGTAGAAGAGCTATTTTCAGCTTGTGTAGCCTCACTTTTATTTATATCACAGGAACTTCTTAGAGGGTTGTATACAGATCCATCCCCTCTGCCATTGACCTAATAATATTTACCACTACGTGTAGTGCTTTCGCTCTGATTAGGGGTCATTCACTTGGTGTGCTTGCACAAAATACCATTTTCTCACAGTATCATCTTAATCAGCAGGGGAAAATTTTGTAAGAACTTACTTCTCAATCCCTTGAAAGATTTCCTTTCAACTTCAGATTATGATACAAATTGATTGACTGAAAAATCTTTCACAAACCTGCCCAAGATGCTTTCAACCCAATGATCTAGAGTTTGGGTAATGGAATTATTAGTCTTCTCCAACTTTTGGATCAATTCAGGTGTCCACTGTGTGACCTGATCATCCTTCCAATAGGTTTGGAAATCTGCTAACCTTTCCAACCACACTTACAATTCATGTGCAAAGGTTACAAAGAAAATATTGTGTACCTCAGTGAAAATATACTTATTCTTCCACTCTTCAACAGATAACTTCTTACTTTTGTTTTCTTTTAGGGAAAATTCCTGAATCTTTTCTTCAAACCAGTACTTTAGTTCAAGATTTAATGGCTGCCAATGACCTTTCGGCATCACCTAACCTCTCTCAAAATTTTCTCGGTCCTAGCAAAAAAACCATTTTTTGGGTCGAGGGGTCCTGACCCAGGTTTGGAGTTGAGTTTAACCAATAAAACCTTCTTACTATTGGCCCTTTCGAAAGTGACCTGCTTGCGCAAGTCAAAGTCTCACCCGAGGTAATATGGGGGGGTGCTGGAACTAGGTTTCCACACCTTGAGAGAGAATTGAATGATTTGGGTGCCTTAATATCCAAAATAACCATAAACATACCTTCGCAATAGAGCCCTAACCAAGAAACCCTTACAGACATATTTAGGTCAATTATGTAGAATGCCTTGCGCAAGTTAACACAACATCTATAATTCAATTAATAACCCTTAAAAAACAATATCAGAACCTTATACCATTATATCCAACCAATAATCATTCATATAAATCCAAAACAGTTGCACAAGAGATCTAATTGCAGACAATATAGAAATTATAAATAATATGCAGAAAATTCATAACATAAATAATAGATGTATTTCAGACTTTAGATATCTACAAAAATACTCTTTATTAATATCAGTTCAGATCCTTCATACAAAAAAACCCTTCAGTCACTCGCGCACATACCTAGCGGGGTCCACACACCGTAGGCCGAAGTTCTCCATGCACACAAATAGTATGGGACTTCTACCTAGACAATTCTGTACAAAATATCACAAAATGGCCCGATTTATCCTCAACATTCAGAATTATCCAAAAACTTACTTCTTATACCCAATCTAGACTTCTATTTATAGTTTTATCCTAGAAACTCTATGGTCCACAAATCATGGTTTGTGGCCCCTTGTTCTACCCTTTTTTACATTACAACTGATGAGGGGATTTGACTCACCCCAAAGCCCATGCGCATGACTAAAGTTACAGAATATATTACTAAAATATATAAAAAATGGTCTTCAGACTTAGGCGACCCCGCTCCAACAAGTGGGAATCACTTATGATTTATTAATGGATATGGAAATTAACAAAGGCAATAGAAAAGGAAAAGAGGCAAACAACGACATTTGATTAAGGAAATGAAGGACAATGTAGAAAAAATGAAAAGGAAAAGGAAGAGACTAGAAATCAATGATAAAAATGCATCAGAGAAACAATTCATATCTTTTTTAAGTTCAAATTTTCACATTTTTTGGCTCAAATCTTGGTCATTCTAGCTCTCTTACACTCTTGAACACTTAGAGAGTTCTTTGAGCATCTTTGCATTCATTCAGACTTGGAGAGAAGCAAGTAAAGTACAAGCAAAGGAATTGTGGGAAGTGGAAAAGAATGTTGGATCAACAACTACAACTGGAGTTCATTTTAAAAAATAGGGTGCATGTGTGATTCCTTGTATAAATTTGGATTCAAGGTACATGCATGTGGTTATTTGGTTATTTTTTGTCATTGGCATGGGATATTCCTAGGTTGACAATGGTTTTAACCTTGTCTTTCCATTTCCTAGATAGCCATCATGTAGTGGGTTCTCTATTTTGATTAAGCTTTGGATGGACAATAGGCTTAGATCTTGATTGAGGTGTTCTCAATAAAATTCACAAGGGTTAAGGGTGGAGATGGAATTTCTCCAGTAACTCTTGACAAATGGGTGGAGACAGAAAAATTCCTCTGGAGCTATTGAAGGAAGTCAAAGGCATCCAATATTGTTTTGATGTTAGTGATTGCTGGACTAGTTTAGGTGAAAGCATTATGGTTGAGGGCTGAGGTAGTTTGGCCTTTGGAAGCCCTGGTTGGTTATGTTTTGGCTTAACCCATATGATTTGAAATTCATGCTTGGAATATGACATGGGGTGATTGGGTGAAAGAGAGATTTGGTTCATTCCAATCTATGGTTGGGTGGTACATGTAACTCCCTAACTTGGTTAGATTTTGAAAATGATTAATATGAGATATTTTCTTATTGTGATTGATGAGCACATGTATTGGTTATTATGTTTATCTTATGGCTAGTTTTTCATGGATTCTATTTTAGTTATATGCTGGTTATATGCATCATTGAATGATGTGCTCTTGCTATTGATCTTGTTCATGATTTGAGAAGTTATTGAATGGTAAATGTATGCAAGGGCTAACAGGTGTTGCGGTAGCTACCTTGAGAGGGAATTTTGCCTTCTGAATGATTCTCTCATGAAGTTAAGGAGATGATGATCATATGTGCATTCATGACCTATAGCTACTATGTTTACCATGCGTTTGAAAAAATGTATATTATCTATTAGGAATGTCTTCGACATGATCTAGATTTGATATTGATTGTTTTGAATTGTGATTATCTTAGTTTTGATTCTATAAAGTTATAGGTTGTTCTAGGAAGTGGCCTATAAGAAATCCCTAAAAAAAGTGACACTGATCTTGAAATCACGCCCTTTGAACTTAATAATTTTAGTTCTAACTTCATGTAGGAAGGTTCATGAGTGCAGTGGGATCCTTCCAAACGCATTCACATGTGTCAAGCCTATTTTTGGGGTGTAAAATGTGAGAAGTGAAATTTCTATCTCATGGATTGAACACCAATGGCTATTGTCAGACACTTCGGTGATTTTATGTCCTTGAGAGAGGAAATATTTTTCTGATTTGTATATCCCACTTCCATAACCAAAACTTGGAGTTAGGGTCATGTCATAGTAACACTCAACCCATATTTACCCTAGAGAGCTTGTAAAAGTGGGTAAATGTGGGATGGGGTGGTTACCAGGTGGTATTAGAGAAAGGTTGTAGCAATGGACCTCAAGGTACATGCAGATAGTTATGGTTATCATGTTTAAAATTATTGTTAAAAATTTGTATTATTATCATGCATGCATCATGATGTTGATATGTGTTTCTATTACTATATATCTCATGATAATATGGACTGAGTTGTGTGGATGTGGTAATCTCTCGTATGATACATTGAGGTATTATTTTTACTATGTATTTTATTTAGTTTATCTAACATGGTATGTTTTGAAGAAATAGAATACCTTAGATGAAGAGAACAATGGTGGGATACAGTTCACATGAATCCCCTTACATGATTTATGTGAAATCAGTGGAATGGGAAAATCCAGTTGAGAACCAAGGAGAATAGTATTCTCCTAATCTAGCAGATACACTAAGGAGTATGAGGGTAGAGATTTAAAGTTGCAAGGAATATAATAACATGTTGACTAAGGCATAGGAAATAATTGCAAGGGCTTGGTAAAGGTAATAAAAATTCAATGTAGTGATTCTTTAGAGCCTTACCAATTTGAAAAAAGTAGGGAGAACTGGGGAACAATCATGGAGATAAGCAGGGGGAGATGACCAATGGGGAATATAGTAAAAGTCTTATAGAATACATGTGATGTAAAAATATGATACAGTCAGAGATGGAAAATCTTTGGATACACTTGAGAAGAGGGGTAATACTCATGTATTTATGCCAATTTTATTCTAGCTCCGGTTCTGAGAGACATCATCATCATTACCACCTGCATCCTTATAAGAGGAGTGAGAGGGGGGAATTTATAGATGAGTTCAACCAATCCAATCCGCCTACTTTTGATGGGGAAGTTAAGAAATCAAAATATGCAAAAGCATGGCTTCTTAGGATGAAGAATTTATTTATATTGCATGATTATTCAGAGAATATTAAAGCCAAGATAGATACATTCGGTGCCAAGGGAAAAGAAAATATAAAGTGGAAAGATGTTAAATGTGTTAGAGGAATCGGGGAATATAATATGAGTTGGAATGAGTTTAAAAGACTCTTCATGAATAAGTACCTGTCTGAGACATATTAAGATAGGAAGGCAAAGGAATTCTATGAGATGAAGATTGGCTCCATGATAGATGAAGAGTACACAACCAAGTTTATGGAATTGTTAAGGTATTTTACCTACCTCGAGGATATGAAAAAAGGGGTCCAAAGGTCCATTAGTGGATTTAATTTAGAATTCAAATATTGGATTGATTATAATGAGCCTTGGTCATTAGAGGGAGTCATTAGGAAGTTGAAGAATTTCTATGAGTAGTTCAAGTGCAAGCCTGAGTTAAAACGTGACTAGAAATGTAATGAGAAGACTAAAGGAAAATGACCTATGAAGAACAAGAGGTATTAGGATGTAGGTGACAAGGAAAAGGTGGGACCTCATAGGAATTTAAATTCCATTGGGAGAGGGCATGGGTCTCTACCTCAGGAGTAGCAGAATAAAGGAAATGGCTTGAAACCTTTAAGGTGTTGGACATGTGGTGGAGAGCATCTTTGGAGGGATTATCCATCACATCAGCGTGTCTGTTTATCTATATATTTTTACTTCAAAGATGCATATAGAATTATGTTTCAAAGATCATGTGACCAAGTAACATTAAAACATAAAAGACGCGGAAATAAAATGCAACCATGAGATGAAAGGCACAAGAAAATTTTATAATGGAGTTCACCGAATATGGGCTACGTCTCCGGGCCCTGCTCAATGTCAGGATGTGTTACACTGAAAATTGTCATTCTGACATTCTGCTATGTGTATGAGTTCATTATTACTCATACTATTCCCTTTCCAAGTCTAACATATCAGTTCCTCATGTCAAGCCTTGAAAATCAGAGAAAAGTTCCTGAAAGTCTCCTAAACTTTGGTATCGCACTTTATTGCTATCTTTCTTGCAGTCCTGCACCCAATGTTCAGCTGTCCTGCATACCTGAATGCAATTTCTCTTTGTTATAGGTGCAAACCCCTGTAAGATTAAAAAGGCGCAAGTAATTTCCAAAAATCTCAATAAAAGTGAATTCTAGAAGCTTCCAGAAAATATCTTGCGGTGATAGAACCGCTCTTATGAGGTGCATGTATTCCTTACCTTATGGACCTAACCCCTTGATGTGAGGAGCTTATCCCTTTGAAGGAGGATTCTATCCCTTCATAGTTGGAACAGAAAACCTCCTCTATTTTACTATAAAAAGAGTCATTGGGTAGCCTCAAAGGGAGTTGAAGCTTTAGAATATTTGAAGTTAAGTGCAGTTGAGATTCAGACTCAGTTAGTTAATACTTTTGTGAGGAAAGATTACATACCTCTATTTGTCTTTATTGGAGGAGAGCAGAGCTTATCAAAGTAAAGGAGATTCCTGCTTCGGACCTCGGAAAGTCCTATGCAACATCAAGGCTCAGGTTGTAAGGATTTTCTTCTTTTGAAATTAATACAAATATACTCATTTTTCTCAATAAGCTTTCAATCAATGGTTTATTTCATAGATTCCTTGATCACTATGATAAGAATGGTTTATGATGATTTCTATACAGGTGCTATGTAATGTTTTTCTTGTTTGTGACTGCAAGTTTACGAGGAAAACTCCTTCAAGTGCGCGAAGGACAACAACGACTTCAAACAAGCATTGGACAAACGGTAAGTCCTTAACACCTCTATAGAACTTTTCATAGATCGTATATGCTTCGAGAAAGATTAGTCTATTTGGCTGTTTGTTGCTAGATAATTTAGTACTAGGGAGATCGGTCTTGTCCGCAAGATGGATTAATCGTCCAACAAATTGGCGACTCCGCTGGGGAAAGAACTTGTTGTTTTTGCTTCTCTTTTATTTTGATTTGAGGAAATTTTTTCCTAGTTTTTTATTGATAGACATCTGCCTGGGTAGCTTAGGTTTTCTCTGTTTTTGAAAATTTTGAGATCTTTTATGTTTTTCTCTAATTTTTCGTGGGACCGCACTTGCCTTCTTTGCACAGTGCGGGTAGTTTTGAAATTTTGCTTTAGTCAACAGTGCGGTACCGCACCTGTTACTTCCGCAAGCCTGCGGACCCTGTTAAAATTTTGAAAAACTTTGGATTTATTTCTTTAGTTTATCTTTATTGTAACTTAGATTTTTCGGTTTCTACACAGATTGATGATTGTTTCTGTCAAAATATTTCTGTGAATGGTGTTTTGATGATTTTTTGTGCAGTAATGGTGTTTTGATGATTTTCTAGAAGTTTTGCGTTTTGGATTGTCTTTCGCTTGGTCTTTGTAGCGATTCAAAGCATTGACTGTTGGAAGTACCTAATATTACATTGGTCTTTTTTCTTTTGCTGAATCTGGCCTGATTGTGAAATCATCCTTTATTAAGAAATAGAGTTACATGTTTCTTTGCAAACCTTCGAAAAGAAAATTTGTTATTGGTTTTTGAATTTCATTTTTTATAAAAACATAATTGAGTGTTTTGATTTGTTTGTTATTCTGAACGAATAGATCCTTAGTTTGTTGAATAGCTAAGTAAAACCTTCTTCTTCAAAAAAAAAAATATTAAAGCTTTAATTCAATTAGATTGTTAAAATTTGTAGGTCTCAGAATTAGTTTGATAGTTTTGAGTGTTTTTCATAGAATTTTGTATATCTCTTTGGAAGAAAACTTGTTTTGTAGCTTCAATTTTTTGAAAGTGAAAGGATTTTCTTATGAGCTTTGATACTTTGTTTCATTTTTGAGTTATTGCTGAAAAGACAAAAATATTTTCTTTCAATTGCTCTTAATGTTTAAAGATGTAATTGTTCATTAAAAGAATTGCATTCTCCAAATTTTCCTTAATTAGAACTTCATTGAAAGGAAACGATCTGATTATCATTTTTTAGGTGCATTTTTAGTGTTTTTGGAAGTCGGGTTTTCACACCATCAGAGTTTCACTTCCACACCCATTGACTTAAGAAACAACTCTTAAAAGTAACGCTTAATTAAAATTCATCTAGCAATCTTTTTATTTTCTAGGACTCTTATCACCAATATAGCTTAGGCTAGTATCTTGGAGTAGGGAGTAATTAACTCTCCAAGGTAGTAAAACAAACAAGTAGACAAATCTTGCGGTAGGAAATAAAACCAATCGTAATTTGTATAATCTGGGAAGCTTCTCTTAAAGAAGTCAATCACGAGATCCTGTTCGAACCTTTGAGACAATCAATTCTATTTCATTGGGGAAGATAGAAGATTTTGCGCGTATTAAAAATGGTAAACCTCAGATTAACCATTGTCGAGGAGCCTGGGGTCACTTGTTGGTAAACCTCGGATTAACCATGTCGAGGAGCCTTCAAGGGGATTGAGCTTTGTTACTTTTCCCTTGCACATGAGATCGGATCATAAACTGTTCCCCCAGTTATATTTTTTACTATTGGTAACCTTAGTGTATACAAATTTAAGATTATTTCCTAAGGTGACGGTGAAGGAAAGATCTCACTGTACCTGGATCAGATGTCAACTAGACTCACTTGGACTCTCTGGGGGGTTATCTTCACACGAGATGGTTTTGTGAGGAAACTTGTGCCAGTCTGTTTCATTAAGCAGGTTGTCGGGGTAACTGTTCCAACTGCCCTTTCTGTATTAAATTTCTAATAAGTTGGATTTCATCACCAACTAGTGTCTTTAGTACGGGAAGTTACTATTTGTGTGTGGTTTGAACTCCTAGATTTTTAAGCGTGTGATTCAGCTGTTTGATTTCTAGAGACTTTAGGTGTTTTAATTGAAATTTTCTTTGTTTGCGTGTGATTATTAAAATATTTAATCGTGGCAGAATTTTCGAGACAATCCCGGAGACTACAAGGGAAACCCCCTGAATATTCACCAAGTCAGCTTGAAGGGCTTCGTGCTCTGGTATCGTCTAGTAGCGGTAGGATTAAATCAACAAAAGTTGGAACTTCATCCATAGTGGTTCATCCTGATTATCAAACACCCATAACAGAACACATTCAAGAGATGATTTTAGTTTCTGAAGTTACTGGTAGTATTTCTCCTACCAGTGAATGGGCTGACAAACCTGAAATCTCTGAACCTGAAACTGAACCTTCTGTTTTGGAAACATCTTTGGGATTTGTTTAACCAACTTCTAGTGATCTTGGTTCACCAAGGGTAAGGAATATTGTCACTGATGATCTTCCATCTGGACTAATTTCTATTGAAGAACTCACTAATCCAGATGAAGAATTATCTCCTCCCAAATCCCCTCAGTCGTTAAATCTTAGGGAGTGTGAATCAATTTTCTACAGCCCTATTCGAACTACTGCTTGGTACTTATCCTTAACAATTTTTTTAGAGAATCTGGGTCTTGCTTTCTCTCCACCTCGAGTTCCATTTCATCCAACACCCAGAGGTTATTATCCATCATCCATTATGGTAGGAGAGTCATCCATGTTTTCCCAGACACCAGAATCATTTTTACATGGTGATCCTTCTGTTCCTTCGGGATATCAGGCTCTGTCTGGTACTTTCTCGGGGGCAACTCCTCAACCGATTGAAAGCGTGTTATCATCTGGTTTAAGTGGAATTAAAACTGAAACGTCGAACAAAGGGAAAATTTTTATGATGTCTGGTAATATTACGAATCTGCAACCTCAAGGCAGTCAGGTACTGCCTGGAGGGCAATCTCAGGGAAGTCAGTTACTGCTTGGGGGGCAAACTCAAGGTATTCAGTTACCGCCTGGGTGGCAACCTTCAGGAAGTCAGTTACCACCTAGGGGTCAACCTCAAGGTAGATTTTTCCCAGGAAAAATTGTGGAATCATATTATTTTGGGGGACAACCCCAAGGGCAGTACATACCTCAGGGTTATCAACCTTCAAGACAGTACACACCGCAGGGTCAACCCCAAGCTCAATATGCTCCTCAGGGTCCTTATCAACCCCAGCTTCACTACGTGCCTTAATTTTATCAACCTCAAGGTCAGTACCCAATTCAAGGTTACCAACAGCCTTCTGGTCAGTCATCTTTTCAAGGAGCCGGAAATTTACCACTTACTTATCAACCCTACATTCAACCAGGTTATGGTCCTTATGTTCAACCTTCTGTGGGACAATACCCCGGAATGAATATGGTGTGGGATCCATCCCAATATCAATAGTCTATGCAGCCTAATGTGCATTTACCTTTTCAACCTAGACAACCTTTGGTTTCTGGTCCGACCCAGCAACCTGTCCAACTGACTATTCAAACTCCTGCACCTAGTTCTGTTCAATAGTCTACGCCTAGTACACCTCAAACTCCACCTCAAACTACTGCAACTGCTGCTGCGTTTGTCCAACCTGTAACACCTATTTCTGGAGTATCTGTAACTTCGAGTTCGCCTATCCCTGCATCCGTGCAAATCCCTCAAGTCTCTGTACCCCAGTCAGGGCCTTCCGTTCAGACTTCAGTTCAGATGCCTGGAGGAAAATTTGGTACGAGTACAGTTGTCACAAGTCAACCACAATTCACGTATCAACAGTACTAGGGATATCCTCAATTCAGTCCCAGTTCAAAAAATCCAAATTATCAGTATCAACTGTACCCTGGCTACACTTTTCAGTAGCCTCAACAACCCCAGTTTGGTCCGGTTAATCCTGGTTTTCCAGGAGGTTACACGATTCCTAACGCAAATCCAATTCCCAGTTATCTTGGGTATCCACCTCCTAGAACTGATTTGGCAACTCAAGTTTTTCATGACCCTAACCGTCAGTTACCATTTATTGCAACTTTGGATTTACCTGATTTGACGCACCTTACGAATGATCCGATTTTCTATTATCCGTACTGGCTGCCAATGCCACATAAGTTTCCCAGTGATATACCCAAATTCGAAGGTAAGTCAAGAGAGGATCCATAAAATCATGTCATGACTTATCACCTCTGGTGTGTGTCTAATTCAATTATTGATGATTCGATTCGCTTACGTCTTTTCTAGAGAACTCTTATTGGTCTTGCAGCCAAATGGTACATTGAGTTACCATGAGGCTCATTTCATAATTTCAGTCAGTTAGAAACTGCCTTCTTGACTCATTTTTAGTTGCCTGTCAGATACGACAATGGCACGGAATTATTAACTTCACTTAAGCAATCTACGTCTACGTATATTTCTGATCATATTCATGAATGGCGACGTAGAAGGCGTTTGGTGAAAGTTTATATTCTGGATCAAATTTTGGCAGAATGGTTTGTTAAATCATTGTTGCGCAAGATCACTGAAGATGTAGCTAAAGCTGGTGTTGTTACTGAAGAGCAAGTGATTGCTCAAGCTCAGTACCTTGACCTCGTTTACACGCAGTCAGGTACTTTACACGAAAAAATCCCCGACCTTCCAAAACAAGGTCAGATAGTTGCTACTGCTTCAGGGTATCATGCTGCTGATGGCATGATTGGTACAATCAATACAAAAAGTAAGAATAAATCTTCAAAGAATTCTTCTCCTATTATAACTTTACCAGATTCCCCGAAAGGAGAATCTTCCCTCGAAATTTCTGCCGATATTCATGTCGTGGAGACATCTACGGCTAAATTTAAATCCGGTGGTAGAAAGAAAGGGAAGGGTAAAAACAAGAAAAATTTGAAAGAGAAAATTGATAAAAATGAATCCAATGATGAAAAGCGCAAACCTCGTTACCCATGTTACATTTGTGACGAGGATAACTTCACTAAGGAATGCCCACATCATGCAGAGGTTGCAAAATTCGTTAAAGGTTCGCAACAACCTGCTGTCTTGAAGGATCCTTTTCCAACTCAAGATAGCAAGATGGTTGGTTCCACTTTGACTGCTTCAGAAGAACCTATTTTGATGATGTCAAATGTAAGGATTGTGACGCGATCGCAAGATTATGGTACTAAGAATAATGTTGATGGGAAAGAAGCAGAATCTTCTAATGAAAATGCATCAACTACACCTCCTCCTGTTTCTGGTCCACTACAGATCGAGAAACAAAATCCAGACTTAATAATCAAACTGCCTGCTAAAGGTGTTCTTCGTAAATCAGCTTTCAATCCACATGCAAGAGCTGCTCAGAATTACAACATTGTTGAAGACTTAGCTATTTTCCCTTCAGCAATGTCAGCTTTGGAAGTGCTGCAATCATGCCCAGCACAGCGTAAATTTATTTTGTCTGCTATAGGAGCTGTAGATGTTCAGGATTCTAATCTTATAATCTTCAATTTAGAAAATAGTACACCTCGTCTACCTCATCAAATGCCTTTCTAGATACCAGTGTTGGTAAAAAACATACCAATCTATCGGACTGTGATTGATGAGGGAGCTTCAACATGTATTATGTCGATTCAGTGTTGGAAATCGCTTGGTTCTCCTACACTTAACCAATCTCCGACGATTCATAAGGCTTTTGATGGTCGAGGTTTCCACCCTTTTGGTATTTTGCAAGAATTACCCATAGGGGTCGAAGGTAAAACCGTAAATCTAGATGTGGAAGTGGTTGATGCCCCTCTAGATTACAACCTTCTTCTAGGTCGCAGTTGGTCTTATGCGATGACTGTTGTTGTTTCTTCGGTCTTTCGACTCATAAAATTTCCATATCAAGGAAATATCGTCACAATAGATCAGTTAAATTATTTCTCTTCCGACCCAGCCTCTACAAAAACAATCCAGCACGTTGGTAAAGCGACTATCCCTTATAAGGATGTTGGAGTAGGATTAGTTAAAGATTCTGGTTTACTAGGAACTTTTTTCTTTCCTCCTCCTAATGTATCGCCTGCTATTGCAACTATTCATATGATTTCGTCAAATACTTTTATGTTTGATGATCCTTGGATCATACCTTCTGATTCTGAGTTAGATTCAATTGATGGCATGATGTCTTTGAGTCCATTTGAACTTGCATACCAGGCCGTACAGTCACTTTCCGACACCTATTCAACCGGACTTGATCCAATGAATGGGATCACTGAGGAATCACTTTCTATATCCAGTTCAGCCACAACGACATTTCCGGATGTTGTTCATACTGATGAGAAGATTCGTGAATTTTTGTCTATTGATGATTTACCATGGGAAGATCTGCATCACCGATCTTCGTTTTTACCTAAACCAGATCATTTTGAAGATGATTTCGCTTCAATTTTTACTGCTGAATATGTCAAATAACCCTAGAATCCATTGCAAAATCCTGATTCTGAGTTAAATTTGGAAAATATTTCTCGAACGGTTCCAATTGACATTTCAATAAAACCAGGAATAATTGAAAACATTCATATAGGTGCTTGTTGTACTGAAGATGAAATTAAAGCTTATAGAGCCCTATTTCAAGAATTCAGTGATGTGTTTGCCTGGTCTTATGAATAAATGCCAGGAATTTATCCATCAATTGTCATACATGAAATCAAGACTTGCCCGGATGCCAAACCTGTTCGTCAACGTTTACGTCAAATACATCCTAGAAAAGCTACTACTATCAAAGTAGAAGTTGAAAAATTACTGCGTGCAGGTTTTATTTATCCAATTCCCTTGACGGATTGGGTATCAAATATTGTTCCTGTGACTAAAAAACAAGGAACGATACGAGTATGTATCGATTATAGGGATATTAATCGAGCTTGTCCCAATGATAATTATCCAACTCCCTATATCAATCAGATAATCCATGATTGTGCTGGTAGCGAAATGTTTTCCTTTATGGATGGTTTTTCTGGGTATAATCAAATAAACATACTCCTTGCTGATCAGCCAAATTTTTTTTTTATTTGTCCATGGGGTAAATTTGCTTATCGCAAAATACCCTTTGGATTGAATAACGCTAGAGAAACTTTTCAAAGGGAAATGTCTTATGCATTTCTTAAGACATTGTGCAGCCATATCTTGATGATTTTCCTACTCATTCATCACGCAGGGCCGACCATATCACTCATTTACGAGCTATCTTAATGAGATGTCGGCATTATAAGATTAGGCTGAATCCACACAAATGTGTTTTTTGTGTAGATTCGGGTCGTTTACTGGGATTTGTTGTTTCGAAATCAGGCATTTGTGTCGATCCGTCGAAGGTCGAAGCTATTGTCAAATTACCTCCTCCTTCGACTTTATGCCAACTCCAAAGTTTGCAAGGGAAAGCAAACTTTTTATGTCGGTTCATTCCTAACTATGCCGAGCTTACAAAGGGTTTCACCCAGTTTTTGAAACAGAACATTTCATTCTTTTGGGACGAGATCACTGATCGATCTTTCGATGCACTTAAACACGCGTTGACCCATGCACCATTATTGCATCCTCCCAACTACAACCGGGATTAAATTTTGTATCTCGTTGCTTCTCATTCCACCATTGGGATGGTGTTAGTTCAGGAAGATGAACCTCACAGTGAACATGTGATTTACTATCTTAGTCAGAATCTGCATCCGACCGAGATCAAATACACACATGTGGACAAGTTGGCATTGGCAGCTGTTCAAGCTGTCCAGAGATCTAGGCACTACATCTTGTTACGTAAAAGCATATTAATTTCTGATTGCAACCCTATGATGTATATTTTAACCAAACAATTGCTAGGGGGCAAGTATTCCAAAGGGATAGTTATCCTACAGGAATTTGACTTGTAGTTTGAGAAATCCAAGGCAAAGAAATATCTGGTATTTGCGGAACTCATGTGTGATTTTCCCTCTACTGATACTAAAACTGTGGTAGAAGAGCCCATTGTAGACGAATCTCTGTTTCTTATCAGTATGCTAGATCCATGGTATGGAGATATTATTGTTTATCTCCAAACCCAATCTTTTCGGCCAGAAATCTCACAATCTCAGCGACGGAAAATACGCTTCCAATCCCAACAGTATAATACTATTGGTGAAACACTCTATCGTCGTGGAGCGGATTCTGTTTTCAGACGCTGTCTTATTCATGAAGAAGCTGAAAAGGTGTTAAATGATTTCCATTCTGGAGAATGTGGTGGTCATATTTCTGGGTATGCCACAGCCCAAAAGATATTGCGTGCTGGTTATTTCTGGCCGTCATTATTCAAAGATTGTATTTATGCAGTTCGGAAATGCCACAATTGTCAACTTTTTGATCGTAATATGTGCGCACCACCCGCTCCTCTTCATCCCATAATTTTTGTTGGTCCTTTCATGAAATGGGGTATCGATTTTATTACATGTAACCCTCACCCGGTCGGGGGGCATGCATATATTATCTTAGCCGTATATTATTTTACTAAGTGGGACGAGGCGATGCCTACATTTTCAGCTGACGACAAGACTGCTGCAAATTTCATATTTAATCACATAATTGCTAGGTTCGGTGTTCCTCAAGCCTTTATTACAGATCATGGAAGTAATTTTCGCAATGTCATGATGACTGAACTGACAGATCAACTTGGCCTGCGTCACGATAGTTCCACTCCGTATTATCCACAAGCCAATGGTCTGGTTGAAGCCATAAATAAAGTTATAGTCACCATGATTAGACAAATTATTGGTATTCACAAAACGAATTGGCATTCCGTGTTATTTTCAGCACTTTGGGCATATCGAACCTCAGTAAAAACATCAACTGGTTTCACTCCCTTTCAACTCATTTACGGTTTGGAAGCTGTGTTGCCGACTGAATGCAAAATTCCATCATTGAAATTAGCCATAGAATTACTCCCCACTACATCTGAAAAGGAGAAACATTTCATGTACTTAGCTCAGCTGGATGAGAATCGACGAAATGCCGTAATAGCAAACGAGGCTCATGTTAAACGAATAAAAGCTCAGTACGACAGAAGTGTTACCCCTCGAAATTTTTCAGAAGGAGACCTAGTCTTAGTTTATGACCAAGCCAACGATAAGCTAGGAGTTGGGAAATTCGTGCCCATGTGGCATGGCCCTTTTATTGTCAAGCGAAAGCTAGCTAAAGGGGCCTATGAGCTGATAGATTTTGACAGTGTCCCTTTAGATAAACCCAGAAATGGACTTTATATGAAGTGATACTATGCTTAACTTGGTATGGAGATTTTTTATTAGATTAGATTTCTTTACTGCTAGTGTTTTTTAGATTAGAAAAGCGTGCTTAGTTTAAAAGTGTGTTTTTATCATTGTTCCTGCTTATCTGAGTTTTACTCTTGATATTGCAGATGTCGACGTCTCTTCAAACCTACATTGGTTTTGCTGATGGTGCTTGTCATAGTACACGAAACATTTCTTCCGTAGCTTGGGTTATTTATTCACCCTCTGATGAGTTAGTATCTATGCATGGGGTAAGCCTCAGTCAAACAACGAATAACATTGCCGAGTATAGTGCAGTGATTGAGTTATTATCTGAATCCATATCATTTGGAATTCGGAGTTTGATTGTTAGGTTGGATTCTGAACTTGTTGTATTACAATTGAACCAAGCTTATGCCATTAGAAATCCAGTGTTATTATGGTTATTTTTTAAGAGTGCATCTCTTGGAACGTGAATTTGATTACATTGAATATCAACATATTCCAAGACATTTAAATACATTAGTAGACGTAGTTGCTTCTAGTATGATAAATTGACATTTACAATGATCAAAGCAGTAAAACAAATAACATCCATAATATGTATACAGATAGCCGGTAAATAGTGATATAGCATAGCATAGAATGTTTTCAAAAAATATACATCGTCTTCGATCATAGGTTGGAAACACCTTATGATCGGCAAAATGGTAACACAAAAAGTCAAAAATATGAGTCTACAACACAATCATCCCATCACTGATGGTGATCATGATAAGAAACCACTGCCCAAGCCACCCTACACATGAACCTTCTAAAAGTTCTTGGAACAGCAATCATGTATCATTGAAATCTAAGTGGGATCTCATCTATGTCCATCTCTAGAATATCTATAGTCAGACGCTCTAGATGATGCTCTAAATCAGACAAAATTTCCGCTGATTGGACTACTAGAACTGGTGCAGCTGCAACTGGTTGTCTTCTGTCATAAGGATGGAGATGGGCTAGTCGCCGTGGACCCACATCTGCATTCATAAAAAAAGTTTTGGTTATTAATTGATAAGACGATTAAAAAATAAAAATTAGAATTTATAATTCGTTGATTTTTTTTTGACCTAATTCATCCCATTGCTCCCCGGCTGGGAGAGTCATCTCCCGGTCACCGCGGAAGTCTATCCCAGCATACAGAAAGTCCTCAATGAAAAAAATTTGGTAGTCCAGCCAATGAAAATACGAAGAAGGAAATCGAACAATCTCAGCGCCCTCAATACCGTGACGGGCCATCAATGCAACCCAACGAACCATCCTAGGTTCTCGGGGTCGACCAGCATCAACAGGAATACTTTGCAGAGCTAGCATGGGTACCCACTCTAGAGAAAAAGTGACCACGATGGATCCATATCCAAAGTTATTTAGTTTTCCATTTTTCACTCTAGTCAGTTGGCCTTTTACATTGGTCAACACGGCTTTGCACCAGTTGAAAATGGCGCCTCGGAAACAATCTACAACAATACGCATCTGGGAACCAGTAGCCACATGCAGTGTAGCACTCCCATATAGTCTGGTAATAGTAAATTCAATCACTTTCAGCTCATTATAGATGATATTTTTTATATCAATCTGTTTTTCCCTAGGGTCTGCTTCATCATTACAACACTCTTGTCGAAGATTAGCGACAGTTTGGCCACCTGGCCTAGTCCTAAACAAGGAAAGTTGTTCGCCCCTCTTGGACAAACCAGTTAGAAAAAAAATATCCTCCAGCTCAATTTCGAGCCGGTGGCCGCCAATAATGAAACACTGGTCCTGCACATTCCACCTATTTACCAGCCATGTCAGGAGGTCTACCTATGCCCTCATGCCCTGAATGGCCCAAAATTTATACAAACCGCATATTTTTAAAGCCTGCATTGTGGGCAAGTGGAGCATCGTGACATCATCCACATCCTCATGCTCACGTTCTCTCCAAATCAACATATTGCTAATCCTACAATGCACAAAAATATAAGTTAGAACAATTTAATTTGAAAATTTTTGGGCGGGAAATGGAAAATTTGATTTTGAAATTCAATTGCGCGGGGACCGCACTTTTCCTTCATACACAGTGCGTAGGAATACACGCGTTATATATTAAAATTGCGGACCCACGACCTTTTTCTACATAGAAAAAGGTCGACGTCCGCAGGTCATGTGTGCTATGCCTGTGGACCCCCATGGGTAATTTCTTAAACATATTTTTCCCTTAAAAAATGAAAACTAAAGCCTAAAAAGAATTTTAAATGGATGAAAAACAAGATTAAGAGGTCGTGGATTACCCGGGACTGACGGTTCTCGATTTCGTCAGACGTATCTTCCGAAATATTCACAGGAACTTTTTACCCAAAAGCTTCTACTTTTCACTCTGAACTTGAACGGTAAAAATGAAATTGAAAAAGTCCTTTTTATAAGTTTTTTCAAATAGATGAATTTTTAATTTATTTATTTTTCACTTTAAAAAGGGAATTTTGAAATCATTTTTACTTATTTTAAACAGGTATGTGTAGTGTTTCAAGTTTTTGTGCAGAAATTGGATTTATCAGGAGAATTGACCATTTTTCAACAAAGAGCATACTTTTATCACTTTTTCGGACTCTTTCAAAATTTTACGAAAAAGCGAAACATTGGAGTTCTCTTTTAAGCCCCTTTCAAACTCTCTAAATATGAAAAGATTGCTGAGTACTTGATTGTTCGAACTTGTTAAAGTAAATGAATAATCATCCCTTCAGTATAAGTTTACCCCTTTTATGGACTGAAATGGACTATTTACGAAAAAGGTATACGTTGACTAATTACGGTAAATAGTTCTCTCCCGCATTATTTTATCCTTTTTCGGGCTCGAGAGACTAAATTTACGAAAAAGTACACCCATGGAGTTTTCTTAATTTTTTTCTTCTGACTCCCTAAAATTGAAAAACACCGAGTTTCTCCTATACTGGACTCGTTAAAATTTAACAGTAAAGGACCTGTTTAATTTTCAACAGGAGCAAAACACTCCTTCCTAGGGTTCGAATCTTAAACTAAGTTGGACTCATCCGAAGGATGAGCTTATAAACAAGAAAATGTTATCCTCCTCAATCTTGTCAAAAATAAAGAGGTACTTTCCAGAAATGGTGGGGGAAAAGAGAGGAAAATTACTTGTTTATGGTATTTTGATTTTTCGAAAATCTAGTTAACCACTCTTGAACACGACACTTTCAATCACCCGGGTTGGGAAATCCTTTTCCTAACAGTTAATAAAACCTCATTTGAAAGCCTTCATTTGGTTTCTGGGTATTAGCTTTAGGTCAACTGTCACCAAGCCATCTGCAGTGTCGTTATGTGTTCAAGAGGACAGTTCAAATAAACCATTCATCTGCAAAATATCTGTCATCCATTTTTTACCATCCCTGAGTCAGTCCTTGCCAATATATTTTCAAAACCTGATCTATGATTTCATGTTGTGGGCTCGCCTATGAAAGATCACTTTATATCGATGACAAATCATTATCTAGGAAGTTGATCCAGAAATTGTCAGTACCTTGAAATCTGCATGCCTCAATGGCATGTTTCTCACTTTCGATGACAGGTTGCATCATTGACCTTCGATCGAATGATTCTGTGACATGTTCGACTTCAGCTCATTCATTCACATTTCATGGATTGTACTGGGTACTTTGAGAGCCATTGAAATTACTGGTGGTTACTCTCACACTTGTTAACATTTTACATCATTAACTGGTAATCAAGTGGTTTCTACCATGTTCGACTTTGACATATTTATTCACATGGATAGAATCGTACTAGTTCGAGATGCAGAAATCAAGACCCTGGATCTAGTTTCTACCATCTAGGCTGGGAGGAATTTTTTTATCATTTATACAGTAGACTATTTACAAACAGATGGTTGCGTCCATACTGTGTCTACACGTGTCTATACTGTGATGCACTCAAAATCATTCCTGTATCAGAATAGTTTGAATTAGTCTCTAGTTAGTTTTGATCTGAGTATGGGAATGCCTACCTCAGCGATAATATATATATATATATATATTTGCATTTGAATTTTTTTACAAGTTTCGACTGGGGTGACCACAGGATGATCCTTGAAATGATAAAGTACTGCACTCTTCATATATGACAGACTTCAACATCATCTATTCCAGACTTTGCACTTTAAGGGGCAATCTGTTACACTAAAAATTGTCATTCTGATATTCTACTATGTGTATGAGCTCACTATTACTCATATTGTTCCCTTTGCAGTTCTAACATATTAGTTCCTCATGTCAAGCCTTGAAAATCAGAGAAAAGTTCCTAAAAGTCTCCTAAACTTTGGTATTGCACTTTCTCGCTATCTTTCCTGCGGTCCCGCACCCAATGTTCAGTTGCCCTGCGTACCTGAATGCAATTTCTCTTTTTTATAGGTGCGGACCCCTGTAAGATTAAAAAGGCACAAGTAATTTCCAAAAAGCTCAATAAAAGTGAATTCTAGAAGCTTCCAGAAATATCTTGCGGTGATAGAACCACTCTTATGAGGTGCATGTATTCCTTACCTTATGGAACTAACCCCTTGATGTGAGGAGCTTATCCCTTTGAAGGAGGATTATATCCCTTCATAGTTGGAATAGAAAACCTCCTCTATTTTACTATAAAAAGAGGCATTGGGTAGCCTCAAAGGGAGTTGAAGCTTTAGAATATTTGAAGTTAAGTGCTGTTGAGATTTAGACTCAGTTAGTTAAGAATTTTGTGAGGAAATATTACATACCTCTATTTGTCTTTATTGGAGGAGCGCAGAGCTTATCAAATTAAAGGAGATTCCTGCTTCGGACCCCGGAAAGTCCTGTGCAACATCAAGGCTCAGGTTGTAAGGATTTTCTTCTTTTGAAATTAATACAAATATACTCATTTTTCTCAATAAGCTTTCAATCAATGGTTTATTTCATAGATTCATTGATCACTATGATAAGCATGGTTTATGATGATTTCTATACAGGTGCTATGTAATTTTTTGCTTGTTTGTGACTGCAGGTTTATGAGGAAAACTCCTTCAAAGGCACGAAGAACAACAACGACTTCAAACAAGCATTGGACAAATGGTAAGTCCTTAACTTTTTCATAGATCATATATGCTTAGAGAAAGATTAGTCTATTTGGCTATTTTTTTCTAGATACTTTAGTACTAGGGAGACCAGTCTTGTCCGCAAGACGGATTAATCCTCCAATAGGATGCCTCTTTGATTAATTGGTAGTGAAATCAAATTACAAGTAATTACAAAATGACACCTTATACCTCGAATTTTGAGGATGTTATGGAAATGTAGACTTCTGTCGAAGAAACGGGCTACATGGTTGGATTCCTCGCGAAAAATCATGAAAAATGACTAGAAATTCGACCCTGTTATGGTTCGGTCAAAATTTGGCCTCTGGGAATCTCAAATATTCCCCCACATATTCGTTCTTGAGGGTTGACCAGAGTTCAGTTGTTGACAAAACTGACTGCACCATTGTGTTCCTTGCGTAAAACCATGTAAAATGAGTATAAACTCAACTTATTTCACCTCTGGTGAATTATGAGGCTCTAAGGAATCTAAATATTCTCTAGAATATTGTTTTGAGAGAGTATTCCTTAGAATATTTCCTAAACCTATCTCTCAAAAACCGTTCCAAGGCACATTGTTCCGACTCTCAGGCATATGATTCCACTCTTCACTCGATGGATCTTTTCCCCATGGACAGATGACAGAAACATGTTTAAATATATGTGAGTGGTGATTGTAAACAATGACCATTTGGTGGTTTGTTGACAATGTTGTAATTTTTTGGGCTAGAGGCCATAGGTTCAAACCCACGGGCCTCTCGACCCACATTAGTTTTAATAATAAAACAATGACCCCATTTGGAATATTAATAGTTGATAGTTCTCATTACTCATTGTTTAAAATAATAATAATAATTGTTGGTTAAATTAAAATAGAAATTCGTTGACTATCTATCCATCCATCGGTGGCCATTCTATCACCTTGTTGGGGGTCACCGGCAAAACTAACGAGGTGAAATTTTCACTTCCACTACTGGTCGTATTCTGATGCCCTCTGTCAGTCCAATTTATCACTTACTTAACCAAATTCTAGCTGGGTGCCATGTGGCGACCCCTCATTATCTCGTTGTATGCTAACATCATCCAAAACTTGTCACAATCGGGTTGGTTCATATAGCCATGTCACCCTGTTGACATCATGATGATGTCATCTTTCCATGTGTCATTTTGTGATTATTTTGTACTTCCCTGTCATCTTCTTGATGTCATCCTACTACGTGTCACCATGTGATTGTCTCTCCTTTCACCATATGTCCATGTCACCTTGTTGATGTCATCATCCATACAAATGATTTAAGCATTTGTACTACTGATATCATCATGCCAAGTGGCACTATGGGTCCTGCCTGCAAAAATTTTAGCCATTTTGGAAAACCTTTAGTAGGCCATAATGTTTACATATGATGTCTATTTGAGGTGCCATTTGCATCATTGGATTCAGAATGAAGAGTTATTAAATTTGAAATAGGTTTCACTAAATTACAATGACTTTGAAAATTTGGCCTTGTGGGATCCTTTTAGATCATTCCTCCCGACTAATGAGCTTTTAGGCTACCAGAATATTTATCAATCAATTTTAAAGTGAGGGAATTGCTCCATCATTTTCTCCCTTTCAATCCAATGGGACTTACTTGGATGTATTCTGTTGAAACCAATATGAAGGTACTCCATGTCTCCCCATCATGAAGTCCTAGTTCTCCTGTCAAGAATGATATCCTCAGGTACCTTTTCCATGTATTCTGGTGCAAATTCATCCATTTTAAGAACCTGTCCAACCTCTTCGATATCAATGATCAAAGGAGGCTCGTAAAAAATCAAGTTTTCAACATTCACCACTGATTACATCTCCACGTATGATATAAAATTGAGACGAAAATAATTTTCTCCAATATTCTCTAAGATGGTGAAAGTACCATATCAGATTGGTCTTAATTTATTTCCTTCCCCTTTCATTCTGTCCTTGCTAATGTGGAGACACACCCTATCTCCAACTTGGAATTGGTGATCAACCCAGTTATTTTTAATGTCAAGCCTTGCATTGAGCTTGAAGTTTCTCCAACTTCTCTTGCACTGCTTGGTGAATCATATGAATTCATTGAATGAACTTTTGTGCTTTTTATTTTTCATCCTTCTCACTAGAATATTTTTCTCTCCCAAAGACCATGTTTAAAGGATCCTTTGGAAAATACCCAGAGCATGTCTCAAACGGTGAGCACTAAGTGGATGAATGCACTTCCCTATTGTATCCATGTTTTACATAAGGAAGCTACTCGTCTCGCAAATTGGGATGCTTGCAACAATATCCCCAAAGTAAATGTATCATTGTGCAGTTGACAACCTCTCTTTATCAGTCGATATGCGGATGAAATTGTGTGCTCCTCTTCAGCGTGGTGTCCACCATTATCCATAAACTCATCCAAAACTCTCCAAGAAAACAAGAGTCTCGATCAGACACAATGGATGTGGGAAACCCAAAGTTTACCCATACAAATTAGAAGAAGAGATGAGTAATATACTCTACAGTGATCTTGTTTTTGAAAGGCATTAAGAAACATTTTTCTAAATCATTCCAAAACAACTAAAAATATTCATGACCTCTCCTAGACAAAGGCAAACAACCAAAAAAATCCATTAACACACTTTCCCATGGACAACTTAGAACAAGGAGTGGTATGTAGAGCCCTAATTTTCTATTAGTGGGCTTACAAAATAAACAAAACACACATCCCTATAAATATCAAGTCACAATGTTTTTCATGTGAGGCAAAAAATAAAACCTTTGTAAATGACACGGTTTTCCCTACACAAAAATGACTCGACATAAGAGAGGTATGTGCCTCTAGGATTACATGTATTCTTTGATTGGTGGGGATACAAAGTTTTCCATTATGGTAAAAAAATTATCCATGCAAATGGTAATTGTCTACCTATCATCCATGCATTAGCTTTTCATAAATATCCTTAAAATATTCATCATCAACATATTGTTCAACATAACTTTCAAAATATAAAGAATATTTTTCCAAAACTATAGATGAAGAAATAAGAGGGTGAGAAAGCATATATGCCACTTTTTTGTTGGTTCCCTTCTTGTATTTTATTACCAAGTGAAATTTTTCGAGGAATCCCATCCATCTCAAATGATGCGCTCCTTGAATCTTCGTTTTCAACTAGAGGTACTGTAGGGGCTGGTGATATGTGTGAATAATGGTATCCTTTCCTATCAAATAGTTCTTCCACTTATTCACACTTTTAACCAAGGAATACCACTCCTTTTCATATGTGGGATAGTTTACAATGCCTTGGGAGAATGTCTCTAAATGGTAACATACATATTTCCTCTACTGCATCAACACTGCTCCCATGGCATACCCATTGGCATCTCTCTTGATCTCAAAACTCTACTGGAGGTCAGGTAAGGCCAAAAATGGTGCGATATTGATCTTATCTTTCAATGTATCAAAGGATTTATACTACTTTCCTCCCCACTAAAAGGTTTTCTTCACGCTTGTCAATGCATGCTGTTAGACTCCTGTATTTCACAGTATCACAAGGTGACTGATTATTTCTTATATTTTTCATACTGAAAATAATATTCCATGATTATCATTTATTTTCAGAAAATAAAGGGATGCCCTGACTAACAAGAGCTTCAAATGAATATATCTACCTTTAAATTCAGTTTAAAGAGGAAAATGTTGTTGATTAAGTGTGATGGTGAAGAAGAATCCATACTACCCGCATTCCATTTATTTCACCCTCCTTGTCCCCCATTTTCCCAAATTCTAACACTCCCATGCTATGAATCCCATTCAAAACCTCAAAACAAACATACATAAAATTTTAGGACTCACTACTTTATAAAACCAACTTATATTAAAAAAGTCTGAAATTCTAGCTCTGCTCGCACTTAGCACCCCGCAAGCTTAAAACCTTTATTCTCAATCTCGTCGCTGAAACATAAAAAAATATCAATGCGCTTTGGTACGACCCACCCTTTAATTTCATAAATTCCTTACCATCCACATTTTCACACTTGCCAACATTTAGCACGTCGCATGGCACACTTCGCAACATTTATAACTTACCTGTAACTGCCTACAAGTTAAAAGCTTCAAACTTGCGATGTGGCTCGATCGTACTTTGCAAAATTTATAACTTACCTATAAATGTCCTCAAGTTAAAAGTTTTCACTTGCGATGAAACCTACCCGCATACTACAAATCTCAAGTTTTAAAGAACAAGTGCGAAGGTAAATGTCAAAATTACTGAAGTGAGATGCGGGTGACGTGGCAGGTGATGTGGCAGGTGACATGACAAATGATGTGGTAGTGACATGGCATGATAACGTGATAGGTGGTGTAGCCTTGGCCCACATTGTAGAGCTATAAAAAGGGTCTCTTTCACCTCTAATTACCTCACATTAATATGTCAATCCGGGAGCGTTTTGTTATTACAAAGAGTGACTCAATCCGAGGCTATCATTTGTCAGAGTAATGCTAGTAGTACAGTGTCTAAGAAATACAAGAGTAAACAGATGCTTGCTTGTAACTAAATTACTTCAAAGAATAAATCACACATTCAAAAAACTCAGCAGATTATCAGTCAAGGGTTCGGCAGTGATAACCCATCCCTTCGGAAACTGATGGAAAGGAAATTAGAGCATAGACCACGAGCCTGGGAGCTAGACAGTGACTGCCAATGCTCACTACAGCCTTAGATCCTCTCTATTAGAGCATAGACCACGAGCCTGGGAGCTAGACAGTGACTGCCAATGCTCACTACAGCCTTAGATCATCTCTCACGCCAAACAACAAATGCAAGTAAATGGAACAGCAAAGAAAATAAAGGATTGAACAGCAATTCTGGAATAGAACAGCAAGTCTAAAATGGAACAGCAATTGAATAACTAAGTCCCGCGGGTTGTAACCAAACTTAATCTATTAACTCAAATGTACTCTTTGCAATCAAATAACATTCTTTCACTCTAAAGGCAATTCACACAAAACACACTAATGGAACAGCAATAACTATTAATGAATTATGGAACAGTACTGATAAATCAGAAACGCACACAACACGAACGTTTAGTATAACAGCTCTGTAACAAAACAGTAAGAACATGCAATTAACTCTTGAAAGGATTAATAACTTGATGCGGAGTCAACACACGATTCTATCTGTAGAAAACCTCAATGATTCAATCTTTAACAGAGCATGTAATATGAACTTATAAAGCATATCAAATTATCAAATAACACTGATAAACAAACCAC